>JAHPZR010010717.1:17500-26887 GCA_019787425.1 Platygyra sinensis | reverse complement strand
TCGAGAGGCCCTTTGATTCAATACGGATTTGAGTGTCGATCAAGCTGTTAAAAAATCCTTTCTTACCGACTAAATAGAACTTTCACATGAAAAACAATGGCTTGAATACTTGTATTTGGCTCGTATTATATTTGAGATACATTTTCTTTCTTCAAAAAGCACTTTGGAAGCTAATAAATGCGAAGAATGTGCCATTACTTGTTACCAGTCCACATAGAATCACCTTCTGGACCGAAAGGCACTGGAGACTAGCCTAGTTTGTTTTCGCATCGGTCTTCGAAGTGTCAGTCAATTTCGTTCTTGAAAATTAGTTTCTTTATAAAGGTAGAAATGATGTTATGATTTTGCAAACTTGAGAATTTCTTATTCCTGTTTATCTCTGTCTATTTGTATGTAATTTTGCTGCCAAATTGGCTTTCGTTCCGAGTCTGTTGGCAATCTTGTTTGCAGTAAAAGTACGGTGTCAATTTCATCCACGCTCATTTTAAGTCCTCCAATGGAAATTGTACCTACAAAGGGAGTTAGTTATGTAGGAAGGTAATTTGAAAAGTTAACATTTTATCTTTTCTTTTAAAGCATGTTTCACTAAAGTGCTGAATGCTTTCTTTGCCAGTATCTTCAGATATAGATGTTACAATCGATCGAGAATATTTAGTAGTTATGTGCAATGCAAATTGCTAAATGTTTGGAGTGCTTACTTTTACTTTAACACACTTTCTTGCCAAAACTGTTTTTTCCAGAGGGTATGGGGGGTGTACAAAATAGTAGTGAAAATTCCGGAGGGGTGGGGGGGTTATTTTAGTGGCCAAAAAATGGAAATTTCGAGGAGGAGGGGGGGGCGTACGTGAAATTCCCTCTGTGGTGGAGGGATGGATATTTTCTGGAACTACACAATGCGAAATGCGAAATAGTCATTCACACAGTGTTCACGTCAGTGATCGTTTTGACCGATAAACAAAATAAAGTTCACCTTGTCACTTATATTTAATATATGCTTACAAGTAACGAAGAAATGTCTAAAATTGAGAAAACATACCTTTAAAAACATAGACAGGTTTTTCTAGTTCCTGACGGACAAGCCTGTCGCCAGTCTTTGACAAAGGCCTTGTCCTTCCCGATAAACTCATCCATCTTTTGAAAACACGTGTGACAAATGCCCAGGGGTCGCCCTGGGGTATGCTAATGCCCAGCCCCAGGCCACGATAAAATTTGCTAATGCCCCACCCCTGGGACTGAAAACGTGATCAAATGCCCCATGGGGGCACCACTGGAATTGATTGATGCATTATCTTGAATTCAACAAACCTGATGAACAAAATGTTTCAGAGTACAATTTAAAAACTAACTTAGATTCCCACTCTCAAAATAACTGTTGACACTCTGATTGATGTCAGGAATGAAACATCAAAGTATCACTTCTTAAAATCAGTTAAAAATAAACGCATAACCCAGGGGGGGTACTCCCTTATAAAGGCTTAATGGGGATGGGCGGCCCGCTAGGGTATGTTTTTCGGGATTTTTGTCTTAAACAGGGTATCGAATTTATCAGTTCTTGTCTTAATCAGGGTATCGATTTATCAATTTTTGTCTTAAATGGGATATTTTTTCTTGGACGATAATTTTTACAAGCTCTTGTAAATCAATATTGACTTCCGTTGACTTTGGCATTGATACCAGGCACATTAAATTTCCATTGATTGCACAACAAGAAAGCCACAAAATTTTAACCGCAACTTTTAATCTGTCTTAAGCAGGGTATCAAAAATCGGAATTCTGTCTTATACAGGGTAGGAAAATCAGCGATATTTGTCTTAAACAGGGTCAGGGTATGAGGGACTGGGCCACACCTCCCCACCCAGAGATATATCGAGTACCCCGCCCCCTCCCCAGGGCACATAACCTTGCTTTTCAACGCAAATATTCCAGTCTGTTTCAAGGCACAGCATCAAGCAAAGTATTAGAGCAAACCACAGCTCACGGCCAACTGTTTGCAGCTAAAATGTGTCCCCAACACTATATCAAACTCGGCTGATTTGAGAATCACCAACCACAGAAAACAAAAATTTCCACTACCACTAATGCTCCTTTCGTTCAAAACTCGAATCAAATGGCCTCTTGTGTTGACCACAACCACAAGTTTTCCGAGGGTATTTTTTCAAATCCTGTAATATTTAAGGCAACGTCCAAGCTTTTTGGCTCACAGGGCTGCTCTAATATTAAACAATTATTGGATGAGGTTGAGCATGATATCATGAATTATCAAAACCAAGGTCTGTGTTATCTACAGACAAGAGGTTTTGATAATTCATGATATCATGCGAAAACCGAATTCAATAATTGTTTTATTATACATTTTTCACATAACTCATCCTCAAAAACAGAAGCGAAGCGCTCAGCCATTTTGTTTCTGAGAACACTTCAAGGGGCTTAGTAACCAGGCAGACGTTGAACTTGACATGATAAATGCAATATCTGCAGCAGATGTTGCATTTATCATGTCAAGTTCACAAGCTATTGTGAATTGATTGAATGCTCTCGACCAATCAGAATTTTCATAGTGAGTCTGATGTACAATATATAGCAAATATATACTGACTTGACTTTTCCAGCATTAATAAGCTTACCTCGAAACATACCGTACAATCATATAATTTTCATTTGCAGAGTATTTTTTCGCGAGATATCGATTTATTTTATTTTAGTTCAAAAAATGTCTCAAGGCATGTAGAAGTCTTTTCAACCATTTAAGTATAAATCTAAACTTCCAAAAAAAACATAAATATTTCATTGCATGTACATGTAAGCTTACATACCGAGGAATGTCCGGAGATATCAAACACAACACTGTACATCTTGGTGTCGTTTGCTGTTCCTGACTCTCGAATAAGTACGCTTATTTCCCTCCAGTATGTTCCACCAGCAACATTTTGTGTCTGTGACACTTTTGGAAATATTTCTTGTAACGTAGACACGTATATTAAACCAAGGAAAAAGCGGAGTTTCTAAGCACCTCGTGAAAAGGTGATTCAATTTTAGCCCCAGGTTTCGCGCCGGGCTTCTCCCCAGGCTACCCAGGATAGCGAAGAAGAATTTTCGAAGTGGCTCTGGAACATCATCTACTGAATTTTTTCAAACTTAAACAAAAGTTTCATCTTATCCTGCTAATCAAAGTTTGCTAGTAATAAATGGTTTTGCCCTGTCATGCAAATGGCCAAAAATTCAAACAAAATCAACAGGGGCACCCAACGACAATTTTCGGAGATATATCTGTTCGGAAGACGATTTGAGATCTAGAATTTTCGGAACATTTTTTGTAAAATTTCTTGCTTGCCTGCTTCTCCTAAGATTTTCGAACATCTAAAATATGGTATAATTGCCTATTTTTAACGGATTTTTACCCTAAAAAGGTCACCTATAATTTTCGGGAGCCTTTTTTCTGGCTGAAATTTTCGAAAAGGTAAGTTTTGATCCCTGTAATTTTCGGATCACTAGACTTTCAGCTAGGAAATCCGAACAGATGAAAAATTTTTAGGGGATAAAAATATGCCTATATCTACCGTTTAAATACCAAAATACTTTCAACAATGCTATGTTTTAGTGGTTTTGAACTATATTCTCGTTGGGTGCCCCTGAATCAAATTTCTTCGGCAAGGCTAGAAAACTCAAATTCGCTGGTCCTTTGCATATAGCTAGCCCCGGCTAGCAAGAGTGCAAACAGGCTGTACCTTTTTACCTCGAAATGCTTTTGCCCTTCCGAAAAAAACAACACTTTCGATAAACATTCAGACTCAATTTCATACAATTTAATAAGTCCCAGCTGGCTTAAAATCGGCCATTTTCATTCGATCCGCATATCGCAACTATCGAGCGCGGAAAAGTTGTAATACAACCAGGTTATTGCGGAACTATTCCTTATCTAAAAAGTACATTTTCATTTTTGACGGTAAACATCATAATACCAGAATGTTCTCCAAAGTTGGGTTAGTCAGTCGGTGAAAAGAATTGTCCATGTACCATATCGCGGAATTCCAAAAGATTTTAGATTCTAACTATATGATAGGATAGGTCTTTCAATATTTAAGTTTAGTTTAGGCAAATAATTAGGCACTCGTCAAAAAATTATTCAAAATCGTTCAAAAAAGACACAAAATGACATCAGCAGCTACCGAGTGCGGACTCAGCTATAGAACTGACCTGCACGAGGCAATTTTGGACTTTAGCAAGGTCAATCAGCCAATCAGCCAGACAGTAAGTCCGCCAGTAATCCAGTCAGCTAGTCAATCAGTCAGCCAGTTACCCAGTCAACCAGTCATCTGGTCACAAAATCAGCCATTCAGCCAGCCAGTTGGTCAGTCTGTCCGTCAGTCAGCCAGCAAGCCCGCAAATCAGCCAACCAGTAAGCCAGTCACTCAACCAGTCAGACAGTCAGTCAGCCAATCACCTTTTCAGCCAGTCAGCCCATCAGTCAGTCAGACAGACAGTTGCCGACCAGGCAGTCAGTCATCCAGTCATTCAGTCGGCAGGTCATCGAGTCAGCCAGTCAGCCGCCCCATCAAAGAGCCAATTCGGCAGACAGTCAGTCAGCCGGCCAATCATTTAGCCAGTCAGCCAGTCAATTCAGCAAGCGACTAACTCAAAGAGTGTCTGCTAACTACTATCGGGACGAGGTAGCAAGGATCACGGAAAACCAAGTTGACGGTTAACGGCGATTTATTGCTTCAAATAGTAACGATCGTAAACCGAAATAACAATAACGAATTTCTAATCAATATACTTGAAATGTCGCGTAACATAAAGATCAAGGGAGCGTGTAACGAATCTACGAGTCTACGTCGATAACGCGACAAAATAACAACCATTAACATAAATTACATAAAGAATAATTATAAACTATGCTAAGAACTATTCGAGATTGTATAATAAATATAAAGATGAACATTTTGCGGCTGATTAGCCCAGAAAGCATGGTCTTAAATGTGGGCGTTCACGATTACTCTCCTCTTGAATCCAAGGCAATTAAAATTGCATTATGTACGTTTCTGTACATCAATGTGCTTTCGCCCAAAATGGAACAAATTAAATCTAAACAAATTAAAATAAAACTACAAAAATCACTTACATATCGGTCCCGCTTGTTCCGCCGAGAACAGCAAAGGTTCAACTAGTCAACGCGAAATCTTACGAAACTCTGATAAAAGGACGCTAAACTAAGCTTTTATATGCGCGTGGTGACGCTAAAAGGTCCGATTACAAAACCAATAGAAAACAAGATAAACATTCGTAACCACTGTAACTAAGTTCGTTACTAAGAACTAGGCACGCAATCAAGCTAATTATAACTGATCTAATAAAAATCGAGACTTTGTCTAGTAGCCTCTAATAAGCTTCAATTCTACCCTCTCAAAACTAAGGTAATGGTTGTTGGGTCAACATATAATTTAAATACTAAATCTGGAGAATTATCTAATGTAATCTCTATTGATAATAATTTGGTTTTACGCGTACCCCTCCAACAAATCAATATCAGTATCTGGGCAACTGCGCACCTACCACTCCCCTCACCCAACATGTTGTAATAACTTAATAAGTTAGTGTTAGTGTTGGGTTAGGGGAGGGGTAGCTGCGCAGTTGCCCAGATACTGATATTGGTCCAACATGGATCCCCCAAATGTTTCATACCTGTCCAATACTCTGACAAATTTATGCATAGCATTGTATTGTGTTCTATAGTATTGCGCCGTTGCCAGTTGTATTGTATTGTTAATCTATTGTTATGTGGATATAATACAATACAATGCTGTGCATAAATTTGTCGGGGTATCGGACATCCCTCAAATGTTTGGGAGTCCTACTAGATGGAAAGCTTACATTTGAAACTCATATTGAGTATGTATGTAAAAAGGCATGTGGTGGCTGAGAGACTTAAGACGGAATCCGCCAGACGTTGGAGTAACAAGTGGACAAAATCTTGTACCAAGATTATTTACATTGTATTGCAAACTTCTGTAGGGCTCTTTAATTATCTTCTCAAAACAATCATTTCTAGCAACACCAAACGTCGAAAACGAATGTTGAACTTCGTATGAAACGCTTAAAAGTTTTGGTGAAATGAACTGATGATGGAATTTTGCCTGTGTTTCCACAAATCACTGAACTTTGAAATTTATTTCTCTCGTTCCGTGGAAATTATTTTTCGGTGTTATTTCAGGCAATTATTTATGTATTTAGCTTTTAAAAATGTAAAAATGACTGTAAAATATTTAAAATTACTCTGGTACAGATTTTGTCCACTAAAACCTGGAATTGCTCCATCTTCTATCGGATTTCGTCTAAGCCTTTGTCTCCCTCTGCACCCTCGTAACTTTATACAGATCACTCATTCAGCCTCAGTTTGACCACTGCTCACCCGTGAGATACATGTGGCAAGCAACTGAAAGATAAATTACAAAAATATCAGAACATGATGGTGCTTTCCAAGCCAGACACAAGTTAAAACGTCGATGAACTAATTAGTTCTATCCAACAAAAATTACGAATTTTGAAGTGGAGGGATTACTTGGCTATTATCGGAAGAATCCAAATTTTCAAAACGTTTATTATCCTTATTTTCTTATATCGGGCAAGCTGGATACCAGTGTGCGAGGATTTTGTGAAGCTAAGCACTGAAGCAAATAAAATTATCTTTGATTTTATTTGGCAGGGAAAGGATAAAGTTAAGCGTTGTACTCTCGCCTGTGAAACGAAGATGGAGGATTGAAAGCCCCCCCCCCCCCCCCCCCCCCCACACATCTAGAGTCTATTATTGAAACACAGAAAGTACTTTGTTGCAAGAAATTGGCAAGAGATCAGCCGAGCAGCTGGAAAACATTTCTTCTGCCCTACTTAAAACCTGTTGGCGAGAAATTAGTTTTATGTTGGAACTTTGAATTGCAGAAATTGCCGATAAAGCTACCAAACTTTTATGAGGAATGCTTTTAAAAAAGTTTTGCAAAGTGCTCCGCCCAAATAGGGGAAGAGTACAGGATTTAAATAGAAATTATTGTTTGGAATAATAAGTCAGTTTATCATTCGACGCATTGTTTTCTTCTTTTCCATTGGCTGAGAGCCCACCACGTGACCTGCAAATAACTGCCTACAAATAATGATCTGCTCATGCGTAGTACCGTTTAAACGTGTTTTGCAAATAATATTCTGCTCATGCGTAATTGGAGCCACGCTCTCTAAGGAAAAATGGCAGATCGCTTCCCTGAGCTGCCAGGAAGTGAAAACAAACGGCTTGGTGATCGAATGATAAAACAATTATTGAACTCGGTTATTGCAAAATAGCATGATTTGTCAGTGTCTGGCAGATCAATTATTTGCCTCATCCCTCGGCTTCGGCAAATAATTGATCTGCTCGCCTCTGACAAATCACGATATTTTGCTCAACCTCGTCCAATAATTGTTAATTATTTGTATTGGAGGCAAGTCTGTGTATTTCAAAAACCTGGCAGAGAAGGGAATAATTAAAATTGGGGATTTAATTTCCGATAACATTGAACTTATTGTTAAAAATAGTCGCAGGCTGAGGGAGCTAAATATCACACCACACGATGCCTTTAGACTACTTGCTTTAATTCATGCTTCATCACTTGAATGGCGCGAAGGTTTAGAAACAAATTCCTACATAGAGGATAAGCCTTTTAATATACATGATGAGATCAAATTAAACTTAAACAAGCAAACTGTTCTAATCAAAACAGCAGCTTCCAAAACTGTCGATAAGGAACTTCAAAATAGAATCATCACTCCACCAACTGCTCAGCTGAAATTTAACCCCAAATTTGTCTTAGACGTTAGAATGGAAGGAGATTTGCAGCTTGCCTTTTCGCGCTGCCTTGGATACAAAATCGCGTGATTTTCAGTACAAACTGCTTAGCAGATGTCAGGTAACATATCGGCCTTTTTTGTTCAAAGTTAGACTTGCATCAGCTCCAGCATGTTCTTTTTGTGAAGATCCCTCAAGCACCTTAATTTACATCTTGTCATTATTCGAAGAATTTTTGGGCTGAGGTGATAAAATGGTTCAATTGATGAACAAGGGATTAAAATCGCTAATCTCTCTGATAAAGTTATAATAGTTGGTATTGTAAGGTGCAGTGATGAATTATTTGTAAACCACGTTCTATTAGTTGCCAAACAGTGCTTATATTACTGTAGACAAAAAGGTTTTTTACCTTCAATTAGAGTGATAGACTCAAAAATTAAAATGATATACCAACTGGAAACAATTCTAGCCAAATCTAATAATAAAATGTCAGCTCACAATATAAAATGGGGCAAATACAAAGTACAATAATATGCATCTCTGCACCGCTGCTGTACGTATATATGAGAAAACATTAAGAAGACGATGGAGAGGTATGTGTGTGTGTGTATGTGTGAGTGTAGTAAGTCAGCGTAGTGTGTAGGAAAATTGTATGTAAAACTGAAAATCAATAAATATAATCCAATCGTGCAGGAAGGGTTATTACAGGCTCTTAATATGATGTTGGGTCTGCAGATGTGTTGAATAACCTGAAATGGAAAACCCTTGAAACCAGGCGCTTCCATACAAAAGCTACCCTTATGTATAAAATCCTCCATGATCTATCTGCCCCCCAACTGAGTAACTCCTTTGTAAAACTCAATGATACTAACATAAGTTGCAATCTTAGGAATGTCGAGACTGACCTAGCACTTACAAGGCCATTACACAAATTTTCCTGAAGCGCAGCTTTAAGTATAGTGATGCAATGCTCTGGAACAATCTTTCCTATGAGGCAAAGATCGCACAATCGCTTTCGGGTTTCAAACACAAACTTGACTCCTCGAGTCCCATGCCTTGTACTGGATCGCACTGATTCCATGTAATAAATATATTTTTATCTTTGATCAATCTTAAATACTTTATTGTATACTTTATTGTAACGTGTTTAACTACGCCCCACCTGGAAACCAGCTTTTGTTGTGTGTGGCTAGCGTAGTAAAAAAAAGTTGTATTGTATTAGTGTATTGCAGTCAGTCAGCAATCCAATCAGTCCGTCAGTCAGTCAGCTAGTCAGCTACCTTAAGTCATTCAGCCAGACAATTAGTCAATCTGTCCGCCAGTCAGCCAATCCGCCAGCCAGAAAGCCAGCTAGTCAGTGAGTCAGTCAGTCGGTCAGCTAGTCAACCAGTCAAGCAGTCAGTCAGTCAGCCAGCCAGTCAGCCAGTCAGCCAGTCAGCCAGTCAGCCAGTCAGCCAGTCAGCCAGTCAGCCAGTCAGCCAGTCAGCCAGTCAGCCAGTCAGCCAATCAGCCAGCCAACAAACCAGCCAGCCAGTGAGTCAGCCAGTCAGCCAATCAGCCAGTCAACAAGCCAGCCAGCC
>JAHPZR010010717.1:5000-15000 GCA_019787425.1 Platygyra sinensis | reverse complement strand
GTTCATTCACTGTTTTGTGGAGCGGGTCGAAAGACTACGTATGGTTATTCACAGCGATAGAGTTGAGCTCTTGTATTGCTTTGTTTGAAACTACCGCGAACCTGGAAACATGTACCTTCTTGAGATGGCTATGAATTTGTTGTTGTGTGGTTTTCGTTCTTTTATGTTTTGCTGAACTCGGTATCACACGAATCTTGAGCAGATGTTGAAGAAACAATGCCAAAATATTCGTCAAAATGGACACTGAATTTTGGAAACGTCTTGTAAAGAAGGTCTTCAGCCTGAAGGAGCTCGTAATCATTATTCGGAAACTGTAATTAATTAAATTCGTCAATTGTCTTGAAAAAGAAAAGACAACAATAACAAAGTTTTGCCCTGTAGTTGCAAAATTCGCAAGATAGGGGCTTTTTGTCATTCAATTTCCTAAAATTTTATTGGTTACATCAAACTAACCTTGAAATCTGATTGGTTGTTTTGTTTTACTGTCCCATTCTCATTGGCTGAGAAAAGGTGCGATTTAGAGCAAAAAATAGTGCGATTCGTGAATAAATCGCACTCCTGAGAGCCAATCAGATTGCAAGTATAACCAGTGATTTCAAAATGGATTTAATAAAGCAGAAACTACTGCGGTTTTAATTCAATTAAGTAATAATAAAGTCCTAAAGTGTGACGTCACAAAAAATTAAATTTGTGAAATTATGGGATTTGGTGCCATTTTCGAATAGAGCTTCCTTAAAAGAGGGTCCTTAGCAAGAACTTCATGCTAGCCCACATATAGAGCACACTCCCCATGTTGTCTTATCCATATACTGCATATCCATATTTGGAATGTCTTATCCATATATAGATATGTGGACTACCATGAAAAAACTACCTCTTAATTGTAATTCCCAGACGAAATATAAAGGATCAAAGTCTGATAGTGCCCCATATAAATCTCTCTAATTTTGAGTCGGCTCTAAACTGAACGAATCAGAACAAATTTTGAAGGGTTTGTAAGGAATGCTATCAAACTTTGATCCCTTATATCTCCATCGGGAATTGCAATTCAGAGCTAATTTTTGGGATGGGGGCTTCTTTTAGGATCCTCTATAAGGATATGACATCATATGCCATAATTTAAAGATAATATATTTTTAAGACCTCATCACTTTAGGACTGAATAATGAATTGCCATTTTGAAAATGGCAATTTAACGCGAACGGCACAATCTACCTCACATGTGAGGCAGTTGGCCATCATATATAATCAGCGGCATAACGCAAAGAGGGTCCCCTATACCTCTTCTGAAAACAGCTTCACGTAAAAGTAATTGGCCTTTTCACGCATCACGTGAAATTCGAAAAACAGCTTCACGTTCACAGAAAAAAGCAAGAAATCACGTTTCACGTAAAAATGCAAAGGCTAAATCATGTTTCACGTAATAAAAATACAAATCATATTCACGTTGCACAAAACATATATACAAATACCATGACAGTCATTACAAAAATGTATTTAAACATTTCAGTGGCTTTTCACGTTCTAAATGTTTTTTTTTTCTCGACTCTGTGAATAGATCGTAATGTGATGACCATTTTTGAGCTTTTTTGTGTTTTATTAACACTCTAGTCCTTTTCAGTTTTCAGTTCCCTGAGTGTAAAAACGGAACTTGTTCTATCTCAGATTCGCGCATGCGGTATTTGAAAAGACATGCATTGTTAATGGTGAATGCAGCAACGGGACCTGTACATCACGGTGCATACAACAAGAGCAAACGAATCCTTTTTAAGAGAAACATAATGTTTTCACCCCGGGAAAACGCGCGGAAATGTCAAATCTTGAAGCCATCTTTAGCATGAATCAGAGATGATACATGCAGTGGCATGAGAAGGCATCACAAATTATAATTTCGTCCCAAGGGTATCGACCGAGATATTAGAAAGTTGTTTCCAGCCATTGGAAGTCATTTTTCGTTTTCTCTACGAAATAATAATTAGTAACGTTTTTTAGTGTAATGCACAATGAGTTGGTCACTTATTTGCAAAACGTAATAGTACTTAGCATGCAACAGTACTGAGTTTAAAACCTTAAATTCCGGCCTAATTATTTCCAAAAGCTCACATTTAAGACATGTTGAAATGAACTGGATTTGGTAATCGGTCGTTCTACACCTTTATTGCAGGGAAAAAAACTTAATTTTGAGCTCTGCAAACACGGTATTCACTTTTCATTGTTAATAATTGTTTCAAAGTCAACTCTTCCACACTGAATCGAGTGAGTACTGTTGCATTCACTGTTAGCGTGCTGTGACGTGACTTTCGTGAGAAAGTACCATAAATCTCGTATTGAAAAATATTTTGCTGGTTTTCTTCGTTGATACTCTGAGGAAATTGAATTAGCACTGTCTTCCTTTCGCCGCTGAGTACTGTGAGATGACCAATGGATGCTGACGTCACTACCCGGAAAAAGTAAAGCGCCTCAGTATCTTCCTACTCCTTGTAACGTGCTGTAATAAATGTCAAGGTGATCACTAAAATTGACCTAAATACCAAATTTGAAATTTAAATACTTGAAGTATCTGCACAACTGTACGTTACAACGTAAACAACTCGTTACGTATCCAAATCAAGCGACGGATGGGACTCTTGTCCATAATTGCAGATTCTAGGCTCTATAAGTTGCTGTCGCTGTGGTTAGTTCTCAGTCCCCCATCCGCAAGCTCATCGAATGGGCAGGATTTACATCTGGGTTGGTGTAAGTTAACGAGCTTTAATGACGCTAAAATCTCCAAAAAAAAGTGATTCCCGCAAAAGTCGTTGGTTCAAAAATCACGCGAAAGTAAATGCGGATTTCACAGACCACGAAAAAATTTAAGGACGTTCGCGCCCATTGCTACTGCGCATCTCTAGCGCGCACGCTATTCATTGGCTACGCGCGTGCCACGTCATTTTCAAGCGCGCGCACCGAGTCGAAAACTCAACAAAATATAGAGCTAATGGCCTTTGCGTTAACTTTGTGTGCGAATATTTTTGTTGCATGCTCGGTGACCCCCACTTTTTTTTCGGCAGATCACTTCCTTTTCTGATTCTTTCCATTATACTAAAAAATAAAAAAAATCTGTACGAGGGAAGTTTTAATTATTTCTCATATACTATTCAAATAGGGTCGAATTGGTACATGGATACAGGTGTGCGTAACTAAAAGTTGTATTTTTTTAGGGATAATTCTAGCTGATTTAATGACATGTGTAGCAAAGATCTATCAAATAGGCCTATATATGCTGTGTTAAACACACATAACTTAGATATGATTCTTCAACTTAAATATATGCCGATAGTAATGAATCCGGGCAGAATCGCCTCAGTGGCTGGAAATCCTAGAAATGCTATGATCTGTGACGCGCCTTATCTTCAAAACGAGTTCGGTGACCCCCGATTTTTTTTACGTTTTTCATCTCATCTTATCATTTTCTACCTGCAGTCAAAGTTTTAAAAAAATCTGTACGTGGGAAGTTTTTGGCCGGAACGTCCTTAAACCCAGTTTCCCGAGGACGGAAAAATATAGATTCACGAATCACGGAAAAAATAAATCTTCATTCACGCTTCACGCAAAGCGAAAATGCCCATTCACGCGTCACGAAAAAAGTATAAGGGACCCTCCGCAAAGATAGAGAGTTTTTCAAATTACAATTTTTTTTTCTTAGGAGTTCTATTGGTGATCTGTATTTTGATTTAAGGAATAAAATGAAACAAAATCACGTCATGGGCACTTAAAGATAATGTGAGATTTTTTGTCATTAAGCATGTTCAAAGAAAGCAGAACTCAAGTGAAAATTCTTATTTAAAAAGTCCACCATGGCACTCCAATAAAGCGATGAATTCTGCAATAAACAAGAAGACAAATACATACACATTAGTGGTATTCAATAGATATTTTGCGGCCTAAGGCAGCATTTTCTAAACCTAAGTAACAGTTTTGAACTATAATAACCGACCAGCCCCATATAAAAAGGCGGCAGTACTCGACTGAAATGAGAGCTACCAAGAGGTGCCAATAAGAGGTACCGAGGTCCTGATTTGTAGGTATGGCTTAAAAGTTTTTCATCCCTAAGAGATATCAATTCTAAAACAACACATTATCGGCTCAATATACTAGAAGGTACTGCAAAAAACACCCTCTGTGGACGTTTTGTGGCTGGACACCATATGAGGTACCAAACTGACCACGTTTATATCGACGAATGGGTATTAGGAACCCCTTTCTTTTTATACCGGAGTCCCCCGTCCTGGGCTCCCAGCCGGCAAATAAAATATATATCCGCCGCTTTATTAACAATTACGTGTCTAGTTCCCATTATTTAACTAATTTCGTCTTTACCCACCTGGGGCCACCCCTAATGCGTAAAGGATTTTCAAATTCCTTGATATTAACACTCTCGACGAACTGAAGACAAAATAGAGAGTTTCAGGAAAGACTAGGATGTTATAGGAAAATGCCTCCTCACATGTTTGTGGGTTTTAAAACCCACAAACTTTGTCACAACAACAATCAAAACACTCTGTCACCCCCCCCGTCCAACAGATTTTGTTACCGCCCAGATTCTGGGGGGTCACGTGACCAGCTACAACCAGGGTCGTTCTTCCAACGACTAAAGGAGGCAGAGGAAAGAGAGTCCGGGAATTTTTACTATTTATGAAAAATAGCTAATGATCAACGAGTGTTGGAAACCAATAACTCACCTTGGTAACTAATTTTTCTGTCCCTCTCTAAGTCTGCAATCACTATCAGTTCGGTTAGTTCCTCCGTTGGAATTCTCTTGTCCATATTTAATAGAATGTAGCGAAGCTCTGATGACTCGATGTAGCCCTTGTTATCGGCGTCGAAAATTCTGAACGCTAGCATTGTGTCGGCTTCTCGTTCATCTGGTTTCTTCTGGTCCTCCATCAGTTTTACAAACTCTGGGAAATCGATGACGCCGTTTCCTAAAGGTATGCAAATGCCAAATAGATCGTGAGATAAATCGCAAAATACAAAACAAAGGGTCCGCTTAATTAAGCTAATGTACCTTCACCTTTCTGTGGCAATATTTTTCTTCGGAGTCTTAAAGAAACTCGAGTAAATGCATATACAAGGTCTCTAGATTTCATCACGATGCTATGTTTTCAAGTAGTGAATCTAACATCAAGATGGTCCATTACAGTTAATTATCAGACTTACCAGACTTTTAACAAGCTTTCGACCAATCAGGGAACTGATATTATTTTTAGCATTTATTTTTCTATTCATAATAAAATGCAGGACAACTGTCGATCCATCGCGACAAAATAAAGAAAATTCCTCGCACCAAAATAACTGAAAAACAGGAAGTGGCGCGCAGTTTCCATGACGACATAATCAACTGCGCATTAGAACAATACATCAAAAGAAAATAACTGAAACAAAAATAACAGTTAGATCGTATGTTATGAAAGTATAAAAACCTTACTAAGAAATGAGGCCTCACTTAAAATACATCTTTAAAATTTTCCTAAACTAAATAAAAATTACATCGTTGTGTAGAAAGAAATACACTGACGCTCAATCGGTCCTCAATGCGAGGTTGAAAATGTTCGGCCAGTACTATTTTGACCCTTTTATTATGAAACGTTATAAAACAGGTAAGAAAGTTGTTTTATAACTGCCGCAGTTACATAACAGTAGCTGCAGAGACTGTGGGCGAGGAGCTAGGGGGCAGAGGAAGGGAATCGGCCTTCTGGGCGAGTGAGAAGTACACCGGGCGAGTATAACTGAGAGACTCGCACGAACGGTGAGTGCTGTCGAAATTCAGTTTCCAAGACTGTAATGCGGAAGAAATTTTGTTAATAGGGCGATAACTGCAACTTAAGATAAGTCGAATGAGGTGAAATGATTTTTAATCAGTTGCACTGGGATGTATCATAACCTTACGTTTTATAATGCTTCCATTGTAATATTTGTGAAGCTTTTTCCAGATGGAGAGTGTATGCTGCAAAAACCCTCGTTTATGAAGCTGTTTTTAGGTTCTTAATTTTGTATTTTGGGGGTCGATATTGACAATTTGGGCTAAGCAGGTTCTTAAAATTTCCGTGAAGGAGGTATAACTGTTGATTACCAGAAAAACAAATAAGCTTGGGTTTGGTTAAATATACAGTATTTATTCACAACTGTATAATATATTTTCGTGTGAAATAAATTTGTAATCTCGAAATCACTCTGATCACTGGTCAAAATGTTTGTCAGAATTTAAATGTAACCCATATATTTACTTGGCGCTGACAGGTTGTTGTATTTTTGGGTATTAAAATGCAAATTGTCTGGACGCCAACAACTTGTCCAAGTTAAAGTGACTGGTTCCCCAAAGAAAGCCATTAAGCATGGTGTCCCGAAAGGTTCTATTTTAGGTCCATTTTGTTTCATAATCTAATGGTTACATAAAACTAGCAGATTTGACCGCTGACAAGCTGTTTTTCTCTCAAAATCCGGCAGAGACATTATGAGCGCCAACTTGTTTCCAGGGTTTTTGTCTTAAAAGCCCTCCTTACCGCCCTTATGTGCTTGTACTCACGGATAACACCTATCTGTCCCTAATACAGGTCAGATCAGCTATTTCTAGTATACCGAATCAGTCTCATAAATGTCTTTTTTATATCAACCACATCCTTTGTTTGAAAATTTACTAGACTCTGGGGCCTCATATGAAGCTGGGACGTTTCGCTTATTGTAAGCGTGTCAGATTTGTAATCGCTTTACTTAAGTACCTGAAGCCTGGAAGGATGACCTTTTATGAGATATATATATATATATATTTATTTTCTTGGGCAAGACATGTTTGATCAAAGACTACTGCAAGGCTGTCCTAAACCTGTGGACGGGGAAGCCGGTGAAATTATTTCCCTCCAATAAATGGACTGCTGGTGTTGCAGAAGTAAACCCTCTAGGGACGTGTTTGACCTCGCATAGCCAACAGTGGTTTGGATCAACTGTTTCAGTTTGTTTGTTTGTTTGTTTTTTCAGGCTTGGGCCTGTTTCTCGGAAGCCCTGGAATTGTTTCGGGCCCAAAGAGCTATATTTAGTTTATCGGTATTTAAAAACTTCTTGTACGAAGTGAAACCTCTGTTCATATTAAAAACATGTGAATAAAACAGCTCTGTAATAATTTTTGTCTACGGCTTTCCAGGTGCGAAAACTTTTTGGGACTTTCAACTGAGAAACAAGCCTCAGGCCTATCTGTTTAGATTGCTTTGCAGCCATTAACGTTCCTGAAATTTTTCATCTGAATGCGTTCGAGAGACTTGTGAAGTACGAGGCTTTTAGCGAGGACAGATATTTTTGTAGGTTGCAGGTTGAAAAACCAACCTTTAAGTTCGAGTGAGTCAGTGCAGCTGTGTTGTCATTGTCGCCCTAGAATAGAAACCTTATAGAATAGAATAGAATAGACCGAATGCAAATATGGCGGACCACTCGGTCGTCGCCCGGGACGAAGCGAGGCTAGTTGGGCTTCGATGTTTTGTTTTGACAATGCTTTTCGAGAAAAGTCTTGCTTCGTAGTCGATTTGTTTCGCCCTCCCTACGCGTTTTTGTGTTCCTGAATGCCACCGCAACAGAGTGGAATCTTCCACAGCAGAGAAGGTGTTCTTTTTTTCAGTTTTCTCGTTCGCCTCTGAGGGTAAACCAAAGAGACGGAGGCAAGGAGTTCTGAGGAGTTCACATTCGCCGAAGGAACTGTTTAAGTTCAGGTTGGAAATGTGTAAGCGATCGCATTTAGCTCTAAGTTGTTGTCATTTGGCTCAATGCTTTCACTGGTTTCAGTAACGGGGCAGTTGAAGTTCATTTGCTTGGTTATTGCACCGTAGTATTTATATTTCGTGCGATTCCGTGCAATCATGCGAGTGGACGCGAACGCAAAAAACTTCTTCCTTTGAGATAGAGGATGTCATTCAAGGAGACCTTTTCTTTACCGTGGGGAGGGTATTGGCCATGAAAACCGTGTTGGAACACCACCAGACACCACATTAGCTCGTCATTTAAACGATTTTTCTGAGATCTATCCTGAAACGTAGCAAACAATAGCAAACTTTAGTCCCCGCGGCGATCGTGAACTCCTTTTCTCCGTCTCAACGAATTGCATTGATCCACTATTTTCCCTTAGAGGTTAACGGTGGAAGATTTCTATCCCCTCTCGTCGCATTCAGAAACACAGCAACTCGTAGGCACAGCGAAATAAAACAACAGGTCGACCACAAAGCAAGAGTTTCCTGGCCGGGAAGCATTTTAAAACAAAACATCGAAGCCCAACTAGCCTCGCTTTCATTCACTTTCATTCGACTCGTCCCGGGCGACGACCGAGTGGTCCGCCATATTTGCATTCGGTGTATAGAATAGAACTATAAACTTAATTTAAGGTGTCAAACCATGTAGCCTGGGAAAAATAAGGGGATACATTAATATAAAATACAATACAGAATTAAAATATTAAGACATCTACATTAAAATAAAGTAAATATTAAGATTAACTTTGGTCTTTCTTTCTACCGTCATGTTGTGAAATCATTAATGTGCTTCGTGAAGACTGAAGTACATTTTTGATTTTCACTTTTTGCTAAGACACAATTTTATTTGCGTATATGATGTCGAACAAGATGTGTGTTTAGTTACCCGAGATAAGACACCTCAGTTATTGGCCAAATTTAAGCTAGAAAGCTTAATGCCCTGTTAAAGACATATCGTGTAGCTATAAAGACTAGAAAAATAAACAGTTAGTGGGCACATGGACTGCTAGAGAGTGAACTTGTCGAGCGACAAATAAGTAAGAGCTGTTCCCGTGGTTAACATCGCCCAAAGGCAAAATAATATTGCCCCATTTATATAACAAAAGCACATAATCTTGCATCCCGAGGAAGCATACCTCGTTTTTGTTGATTTAAACGGGCGAACGATCAAGAAGTCCGCAAAACAGTGTCGTATATGCACGAATACACTTTGTGATGATGTCATTTGATATAGCCCTCAAGTCCTCATAAGAATGTCTGTGTTCTCCATTTCGTCGAATGCTATACTGGCCAAGTTCGATATATTATAACATGGTCTCCGAGGCTTTCGGGTCAAAATTGTAAACTTTTATGTTTCTTTTGTCTCCCAATTTGCAAAAGAGACTTGAATACAGAGAAAACAACACCAAAAACAGAAGTTTGTCCTGAAAGCTTCGGAGCAGTGTTAGAATATTGATCAGTATATCGAACATGGTCTATTGCTGGTTTTCACATGACGTCACTAAATTTCAAACTTCAGAAATATTGATCCTCCTGAAATTTTACTTTCACGCTGTATAAGAGCAGCTAAAAACTAATATTCATACATATTTTCACTCCGAATGGGTTCTTGGTTTAGTGATAGACTACGCTTGGATTTCTAAGCTTTTGCGTGACGTGATTTTACATGACGGGCGAGAGAGCTGTTATGTTGGTTTAAAAGCAGACCCGTAACCAGAGGGGGTGCACGGGGTGCGTTCGCACCTCCCCACAGGCCCCAAAGGTCCGCATTTTGATTCTCAATTTCCAAGTTAAGGAGTGCAGTCGGTTAAACTGAAGTTTAAAACTTAATAGTAATATTTTTCAACAAAATCAAAGAACGGGAAAAGCAGAAATGTATTCACTGGGAAACTAAAACGAGCTGCACTTTAGTAGCCCGAGCCATTCAGAACATTTCAATAAGCGCAGAGATGTCCCAGCTTATCTAATTTGAATAATGAAATTAACGTGTGCACGCTTTGCACGGGAGTTTAGACGAACGAGCCAATAACAAGGGAGAGATCTCAAGATTTTTGTCACAAACGTTTTCTAACGCGTTGGTTAGTATTCTCTATTTGTACGAGCGCGTGAACGCCCGAAGATGCAAAATTAGTTTTTTTATAATACGTTATGGGTAGGAGAGAACAGGAAAATTGAAAGAGGAAGGCTACAGCTAGATCTTGCCAGTCTCTCGATGCATGGGTCAATAAAAT
>JAHPZR010010716.1:5000-22868 GCA_019787425.1 Platygyra sinensis | reverse complement strand
TTAGAATTATCAAAATCTATGCGATGTCGAATGACCACGGATGTTTCGCCATGTTTGATCCATTAGCACATGTTTTGACATTTACGGATGTGTTCTTTCTTACGAGTTTTAAAATACCGGCCGGTTTCGCCTACATAAACACCAATCACAATCGGCACAGGGTATTTTGTAAACCACGTTGGGTTGATGTTCGATAGATGATCTGAATTTGGGAGAAGGAAATTCTTGGTTGTAAAGTTTTTTAAGGGCTTATTTTACAACAAGAATTTCCTTCTCCCAAATTCAGACGGATCAATATCAGTATCTGGGCAACTGCGCACCTACCCCTCCCCTACCCCAACAGTAACACTAACTATTACAGTAAAAACCCGCGGATAAGAACCTAGTGACTTAAGAACCTACAGGCTGAAATTGGGCATTTTAATACCCAAATATATAAGAACCTATTTAGCCTGGCAAAGAAAAAAAGGTTTTTATACAAAAAAAACACTCTTATTTTATAGCCAAAATACTGGATTTTAATTGTTAGAAATTGTGAAATTTCTGAGAAATATACCATGAAAATTATTTGTTTAATACAGCATGTAGATGAAGAAACTTCAAAATTGAAAATCTTTCAAATACAGAGTATAGAATATGTACTGTATAAAATTATACTGGTGTAGTCTTGGGACTTTTTCCTGTTTAAAATTTACATGATTATCAAATACAACTGTAATATGTAGCCATGATACTTAATTTTATTATTTGTTTAAAAAACAAGGCTTGGCATTTTTCGCAATGTTTGATCCATTAGCACATGTTTTGAACATTCCTGATGTGTTATTTCTTACGAGTTTCAAAACACGGCCGGTTTCGCCACATAACACCAATCACAATCGGCACAGGGTATTTTATAAACCGCGTTGGGTTGATGTTCGATAGATGGTCTGAATGGATCAATATCAGTATCTGAGCAACTGCGCACCTACTCCTCCTCTAACCCAATATGTTATACAGTAAAAACCCGCGTATAAGAACCTAGAACTTTTGGGTTCAGGCTGAATGGGTTCTTATATTTTGGGTAGTTTTTCCGAAGTCAGGCTGATTAGGTTCTTAGTAGGTTCTTATTTATAGGAGTTGTCATAGTGATACCATTCAGAGAACTACTGTCATTTGTATTTTAAACAGCAAAAATGCCAAGCCTTGTTTTTTAAACAATAATAAATTAAGTATCATAGGCTACCATATTTACAGTTGTATTTGATAATCATGTAAATTTTAAACAGGAAAAAGTCCCAAGACTACACCAGTATAATTTTATACAGTACATATTCTATACTCTGTATTTAAAGATTTTCAATTTTGAAGTTTCTTCATCTACATACTGTATTAAACAAATAATTTTCATGGTATATTTCTCAGAAATTTCACAATTTCTAACAATTAAAATCCAGTATTTTGGCTATAAAATAAGAGTGTTTTTTTGTATAAGAACCTATTTTTCTTTGCCAGGCTAAATAGGTTCTTATATATTTGGGTATTAAAATGCCCAATTTCAGCCTGTAGGTTCTTAAGTCACTAGGTTCTTATCCGCGGGTTTTTACTGTAAGAAGTTAGTGTTACTGTTGGGTTAGGGGAGGGGTAGGTGCGCAGTTGCCCAGATACTGATATTGATCCGTCTGAATTTGGGAGAAGGAAATTTGTTGTAAAATAAGCCCTTAAAAACTTTACAACCAAGAATTTCCTCTCTCCCAAATTCAGATCATCTATCGAACATCAACCCAACGTGGTTTACAAAATACCCTGTGCCGATTGTGATTGGTGTTATGTAGGCGAAAACCGGCCGGTATTTTAAAACTCGTAAGAAAGAACACATCGTAAATGTCAAAACATGTGCTAATGGATCAAACATGGCGAAACATCCGTGGTCATTCGACCATCGCATAGATTTTGATAATTCTAATGATAATGAAATGTAAACATTCACTAGGTATCGTTTACTAACTTGCTTGCTTAAAAATTGAGGTCTTTTTCAAAAAACTTGTTCTGTGAATACCATTAGTTTGCAGTTTTACTTGGTATTTGTAATAATTACGGTTAATTGATGTACGAATCTTATGTTTTTTTTTACGTCGTTGCTGACGGAAACTCCAAGAAATACCGTTGAAATTGGGCAGTGGGTTTCGAAGTCTACCTTGCCGCGTTTCTTGAGCCCTAGCTCGACAAACTTTTACACATTTTCTCGCGATTCGGTGTCAAATGATTGCGTTGTTTCTCGTAACAGAGCCAAACAACCACAAATAAGATATTAAATATCGCTGCATATTAACTTCGCGCTAAATGAAGTTTTAACGGAATTGAATGAATGAAACATCATACATTGGATACCCGTGCAGGAACTTTCATCTATAGATCTTTATACAGCTATGAGCAAATTTCAATTCCTTTCTCTTTCCTCTTAGAGTTCTCGACGCTCCTTGTACCTTTAATCTACAGAACAAAAGATGGGCATGGTTACCATGGTGATAGAAGAAGCTGGAGAAGAAGTAAAAATTTGGAAGCAAGTTCAGACACTCGAGCCACCAACATCACTGCATCTTTACAAGACCTCGTGCTACATCCGAACGACTGTAACAGACAAACAAAGTATTATCTTCCGGAAACAACATCCCTGAATTCCTTAGAAAACCCCACTTTCCTGTAATAAATTCCATAACCATGGTATCTGTACTTATAATTAGACCTTAAAAGGAGTAGAGAGATTAAGGTGACCGCCACTTGTGACTGGAAAAGGTTGCCCTCGCTGTTTGCCTCATATCGAACCCGATCTTCCACGATCAAACAGAGGAAGACCTGGATCCGAAATTAATGTTTGATAGAATGTTTATGGCAGATTCTTATTTACAATTTTTATTGATTGCCCAGTTTGAAAAAGCCGGGTGAAAGGATGTATTGAAAAAGTAACGTGTAATAATATTTGTAAAGCTTGGAGCCAGCGTTTGGCAAGTGGCCAATGAATGTGTAGAGATTTGATTTTTTTTTCCTAATGTAAATGACATTTTTAATATCAGATTTAACTTGACGATTCTCGTTTGAATAATAAAAAATGAAAAAAACCATCATTTTATATAGGTATACAACGCGATGCCAGCCTCAAACTGGAATCTTTTGTTGAAAGGTTGAGATACAAGGACGAAATAACGCGGGAACTAATTCGCTAAGAACACGAAAAGGGGATAAGAGACTGGGGAGAGATCGTTCATTGTCCAACCCTCTCCTTCGTTTGCGCTGAATACACGCGCCTCATTTCACTTCGCGCGTGTACCTCTTGCGTTTTAAGGACGTTCGCGCCCAAAAGTTCCCACGCACAGATTTTTTTTAAACTTTGACTGCAGGTAGAAAATGATAAGGTTAGATTAAAAACGTAAAAAAAATCGGGGGTCACCGAACTCGTTTTTAAGATAAGGTGTATCACAGACAATAGCATTTCTAGGATTTCCAGTCACTCGAGGCGATTCTGGCCGGATTCATTACTATCGGCATATATTTACGTTGAAGAATCATCTAAGTTATGTGTGTTTAACACAACATATATAGGCCTATTTGATAGATCTTTGCCACATATGTCAATAAAATCAGGTAAAATTAGCCTTAAAAAATGCAATTTCTAAGTCACGCACACCTTTATCCCTGTACCAATTCGACCCTATTTGAATAGTATATGAGAAATAATTAACACTTCCCACATACAGATTTTTTTTACTTTTTAGTATAATGGAAAGAATCAGAAAAGGGAGTGATTTACCGAAAAAAAAGTGGGGATCACCGAGCATCCCACAAAAATATTCGCACACCAAGTTAACCTATTAAAAGGTCATCAGCTCTATATTTTGTTGAGTTTCGGCTCGGTGCGCGCTCTGATACATGACATGACACGCGCGTGCCTAATGAATAGCGTGCGCACTAGAGATGCGCAGTAGCAATGGACGCGAACGTCCTTAAGCAATCTGCAAGCTCGGAACAAGGCTGTCACATTATAAAATATAAGGATGCCCTTTTTCTCAATTTTTTTTACAGCTACAAGCAACTAAGACTAATGTTTTTGGTCTTGAATTTTGCATTGTTTAGGTTCTTTTGTTATTTAATTTAGTACAATACCATTTCCATGTTGCCTTTTATCTACGTTAAAAAAGAAGTCTTCGAGCTAAAATATTTCAATTAAAATAACTTTGTTTTAATCATCTTCATTTTCAGAAAAATATGTTATATATATATATTGTATTAAATACATTACAATACGAAGTTTATGTTCATTTTTCACCTTCGCGCCCCCTTAATGATTCCAAAGATTTCTAATTAACCAGTACGAGGCTTATATTTTTTAAAGTAGACAAATTATGTTGTCTTCATGAGCGGGAGAGACGAGGGTTTTCACAAAAGTGTAGTGTTTCAATTCTGAGCCCCCCAAAATATTTTCAGATAAAAATTATAACCTCCTTCCTGATTCTTATTTTAAAAATGCACCCCCCCCCTCCCTCTGCCCTGACGAGGCCATATTTTCTCCTTCCGTCCTACTCCTTACACATTCAGAGTTTTTATCTTGTTTATTCAATATCTCGTTTTCTTTTCTTCGTTTATTGTTTGTATTATTTTACACCGTTCAAAATAAGTTAAGCTATTTGTGTCCGTGAATAAAATTGTCTCCCTTTGTTATACTTTTCTATAGTTTTATGTACTTGTAGGTGGTCTTAGGTTATGGTTGATAAGGCCCTGGGTTTCTGTTAGACTGCCGTTGCTGTGTCATAAAATTTGACCCCCGTCACGTACTTACTAGCGAAAAATTTGGCGCGCAAAAGAGGCTTGTTTTAAAATTGTATTCCCTCCAGAGCCATCACGCCCGGGACGTAATAAACGATCGGTTCCTTATAAATTTCAGATGCTGATGGACAACTGATTTTTCCTTTCCGGTCAATCAGTCAAACCGGTCAGTCAATCAGTCAGTCAACCAGTCAGTTAGCCAGCCAGTCAGTCAGTCATTCTGTCTGTTAGTTAGTCAGTCAGTCTGTCTGTTAGCTAGTCAGTCAGTCAGCCAGTCAGTTAGCCAGTCAGTCAACCAGTCAGTCAGTCAGTCAGTCAGTCAGTCGGTCAGCCAGTCAGTCAACCAGTCAGTCAGTCAGCCAGTCAGTCGGTCAGCCAGTCAGCCAGTAAGTCAGTCAGTCAGTCAGTTGGTCAGCCAGTCAGTCAGTCAGCCAGTCAATCAGCCAGTCAGTCAGCCAGTCAGTCAGCCAGTCAGTCAGCCAGTCAGTCAGCCAGTCAGTCAGCCAGTCAGTCAGCCAGTCAGTCAGCCAGTCAGTCAGCCAGTCAGTCAGCCAGTCAGTCAGCCAGTCAGTCAGCCAGTCAGTCAGCCAGTCAGTCAGCCAGTCAGTCAGCCAGTCAGTCAGCCAGTCAGTCAGCCAGTCAGTCAGCCAGTCAGTCAGCCAGTCAGTCAGCCAGTCAGTCAGCCAGTCAGTCAGCCAGTCAGTCAGCCAGTCAGTCAGCCAGTCAGTCAGCCAGTCAGTCAGCCAGTCAGTCAGCCAGTCAGTCGGTCAGCCAGTCGGTCAGCCAGTCGGTCAGCCAGTCAGTTTGCCAGTCAGTCAGCCAGTCAGCCAGCCAGTCAGTCAGCCAGTCAGTCAGCCAGTCAGTCAGCCAGTCAGTCAGTCTGTCAGTCAGTCTGTCAGTCAGTCAGCCAGTCAGTCAGTCAACCAGTTAGTCAGCCAGTCAGTCAGCCAGTCAGTCAGTCAGTCAGTCAGTCAGTCAGCCAGTCAGCCAGTCAGTCAGTCAGTCAGTCAGTCAGTCAGCCAGTCAGTCAGTCAGTCAGCCAGTCACTCACTCGTTCAGTCAGTCAGTCCGTCAGTCAGTCAGCCACTCCGTCAGTCAGTCAGTCAAAAAGGAAAAATCATTGTTATTTCGATTATTAAAATGTAAATTCTCTTTGCTAGCGTCGTGTTTACGTGCTTGCTTTGTCTTTGATTGGCTCGCTATTAGCCATTAGTATACAACGTTTGGAAGTCGTCTTCGACATGGCGACGTTTTCTCGTTTTCAAAAGTTTCAGAACTCTTTCGGAGGAATATGGGCATTTAATGTCACTTTTGCACTATCTTGCTAAAAATTATTGGAAATGAAGGAAATTACATTCTTTGGTCTCCATTTGTCCGGGGTGATAGCTGATTCGGTTTTCGTCCTCATCAGCTATCAGCACATAAAAATCTCGAGCTCATGATCTAATTGTTAAATAGAAGAAACGTTTTCAGCGCGCTTTCTCGTCGCGTTTTTCTGTCAGAAAACAGATGCACAAAATTGATTGCCATTTGACCACCCATTGTCAAGGGCGTCTCCGGTATCCTTTGTTAAATAGAATTTCCACAACCAATGAATTACTTGTTTCCAAAGGTCTTTGAAACCAATTTGTAAACATGAGGTTGTGTTAAAATTGTTTTCCAACGTGTCGAGTCTCGCCTTTCGCATCTAAGCTGCATTTTGTCACCATGGTAAGTTGTCCGTTGTTGTCACTTAGCAGTAATTTAATTTCTTCATAGAGTGTTTTATGATGTAAAAATGCTATTACTCATAAATGACAAACACTGTGTCCGCAGCAACCTTGAAAACACAAAACATATATTAAAAACCATCCTCAGAGACCCGGGAGCTGCATGCTAGTCAAGACGATGCGATTTTTCCGAGGGAGCAGTATTTTCGGGCAAAAGTTAACAACAAGAAGCCCGCTTGTCTACAGTTAAAGTAAACTTTTGCTCGAAAATCTATATATTGCTCGCCCGGAAATATCACATCGTCCCGACTAGCAGCTCCTGGGTGTCCGAGGATGATAAAAAACGAGCAAATACAAACCTTTTTTTTTCGTTTTAACTAGAAAAATTCATTACAGTAGATACAGTAGTACAAATCACTTTTTACATACCACAAGGTGAAATATTAATATAAAAATTCAGTCCTGAATATGATTCAAAGAATATTTTTGGCTTCCTTTTTGGAAAACGTACCAGGAAATTCAAATGTTGACGGACATTTGCTTGATTCAATTTGTCTTTAGCTTGTAGGTTAAAAATTAAACTCGGACTCGCTTACTTCAAAGGAATTTTTCAACTATTAAAATCTCGACCAGCAATAAAAAAATTTAATATCCCAAGGATATCTATATTAAATTAGAAATTAGAATGAATCGAAAATAAGTGTTTTGCCTTTATTATTTTACAGCGCCGTCTGCTTATGCTAATAATTAAGGTTTTCAGACCACACGGTGAATTGCTTGATGATCGGAAATAGTCTTTGTTGTCAATCAAAGGGTCGGCAGATGGATCTAGCGGAGAGCACCGAAACCTTTCTGTTCTTGAATTCATTTTATTATTCAAACAACGACCAGCGTCTCATTTGCTGTTAGCTGATAAAATATGCCAGAGAAAATATGGAATCTGCCGCGAGGTCCTGGAGTTATTTCATGTTTGGCCGAATTAAAGATAACCCTAAAACAGAGTAAATATTGGAGTCATATTTGGGCGAACATTTTCATGTGCGATTTTAACTTCAGTCTCAGTTAACATAAAAGTGTTAAATTATATATACTATATTTAAGTTATTTGTGGTTTTTAAATAGTAAGCTTTTTATTGACACAATCAAAAAATATCGCCATCTGGGTGGTGGACAGAAAACAACCTCGTCCTCATGTTTCTCAGAGCGAGGCTGAGATATATCTGCCATGTAATCAAATGAAAGGAAGTGAAAAACAGCATTTTAAAGATAACTATTACTTTCCCACCCCATGAGCTACGTTAAGTCCAAACGTTAACCTCGTATAAGCAATATTGATGCGAGAAATCTTCTTTAAGACGCGAATACGACTAAGACGATATTAGTGAAACTACGTAAAGGTTGCCTTAAATCTGGGAAGAAGAGCTTTCACTATCAAGGAGCGATGATTTTTAATGAACTATCAATCGAATTTAGAACGATAACTTCAAGATTTCTATTTTAACAAATGCTTAAGTGAACATTTTTACTAATTTTATACGCCTTTTACCAATATTTCCCGTGTTACCCTATTTTCACTAGTGTTTCTTTTAACAAGACCCCTCTGATAACAGTGTTTGATACACTGATAGGTCATCTTATTAAAATATCCTTATTATTATTATCATTATTATTAGAATTATCAAAATCTATGCGATGTCGAATGACCACGGATGTTTCGCCATGTTTGATCCATTAGCACATGTTTTGACATTTACGATGTGTTCTTTCTACGAGTTTTAAAATACCGCGGTTTCGCCTACATAACACCAATCACATCGGCACAGGGTATTTTGTAAACCACGTTGGGTTGATGTTCGATAGATGATCTGAATTTGGGAGAAGGAAATTCTTGGTTGTAAAGTTTTAAGGGCTTATTTTACAACAAGAATTTCCTTCTCCCAAATTCAGACGGATCAATATCAGTATCTGGGCAAAACTGCGCACCTACCCTCCCTAACCCAACAGTAACACTAACTTATTACAGTAAAAACCCGCGGATAAGAACCTAGTGACTTAAGAACCTACAGGCTGAAATTGGCATTTTAATACCCAAATATATAAGAACCTATTTAGCCTGGCAAAGAAAAATAGGTTCTTATACAAAAAAACACTCTTATTTTATAGCCAAAATACTGGATTTTAATTGTTAGAAATTGTGAAATTTCTGAGAAATATACCATGAAAATTATTTGTTTAATACAGCATGTAGATGAAGAAACTTCAAAATTGAAAATCTTTCAAATACAGAGTATAGAATATGTACTGTATAAAATTATACTGGTGTAGTCTTGGGACTTTTTCCTGTTTAAAATTTACATGATTATCAAATACAACTGTAAATATGGTAGCCTATGATACTTAATTTATTATTGTTTAAAAAACAAGGCTTGGCATTTTTGCTGTTTAAAATACAAATGACAGTAGTTCTCTGAATGGTATCACTATGACAACTCCTACAAATAAGAACCTACTAGAACCTAATCAGCCTGACTTCGGAAAAAACTACCCCAAAATATAGAACCCATTCAGCCTGAACCCAAAAGTTTCTAGGTTCTATACGCGGGTTTTTACTGTATAACATATTGGGTTAGAGGAGGAGTAGGTGCGCAGTTGCTCAGATACTGATATTGATCCATTCAGACCATCTATCGAACATCAACCCAACGCGGTTTATAAAATACCCTGTGCCGATTGTGATTGTGTGTTATGTAGGCGAAACCGGCCGGTGTTTTGAAACTCGTAAGAAATAACACATCAGGAATGTCAAAACATGTGCTTAATGGATCAAACATTGCGAAAAATGCGCTGATATTGATCCATTCAGACCATCTATCGAACATCAACCCAACGCGGTTTATAAAATACCCTGTGCCGATTGTGATTGGTGTTATGTAGGCGAAACCGGTCGGTATTTTGAAACCTCGCAAGGAAGAACACATCAGGAATGCCGAAACATGTGCTAATGGATCAAACATTGCGAAAAAATGCGTGGTCTTTCGACCATCGCATAGATTTTGATAATTCTAGCGTCACTGACAAAGGCTCTTTTCGCATTAGAATACCTTTGAAGGCTTGGCACCACCTCTGCTACAAGCATGCTGACAACCAATTCCAACCAGTATAGTATTCTGTTTAAATAATAGTCAACTAGTTTACACGTTTATACTTTGATTTGTTCTTCCCATTGTTTTTATTTCACCTCTTCTTGCATATTATCTTATCATTTCACTGTCGCCGAAAGCTCACTACTTTTTAAATTTTTTTTTAGCCAGCGAACGATTTTATCTTTGATTATTACCATTATTGTTATTATTATTATTATTATTATTATTACTATTATTATTATTATTATTATTATTATTATTATTATTATTACTACTATCAGTCGATCATATTAATTGAACTTAAATTTTGAAGTGCTCATTTTGCCTGACTGTTCAAAAATTTTTCCTTGGCCAGTCATAACCCAATAGGCCATTTTTGACTTGCCTTTTGCAGAGGACTCACTGAATGCGATATCACTCTTAAAAATGTGTTATTTTTGTGTCTACACGTTCATTTTCATGTAAATCAAACTCATTTTCACATGAAAGGTCTTGCCCGAAGACTGACTCTTCGAAACAGAGGCATAAGTTCACTCAGAAATAGCTTAGTCAGTAGTATTCGAGAGACTAACTAAATTTGTTTCTTTTTAGGAAAAACTTTCTGAGGAGCAAATTGAAGGTAGAGAAAATTACTCATGTGGTTTTCTAATTGGGTTTTTACATCTTGGAACCTGTTTAAAGGGGCTCAGTCACGGTTAAACGGTTTGAAAAGTTTAACTAAACTTTTCAAATTCGTTGTTTGCAATCCGTGTCAACTTCTCCATCCTTAACCATCCTTGTTCCTTTATGGTTTATTATTATCTCTTTGATGTTTTTCTATCTTTATAAAGTATTATTTTCAGGTTTCCTTCAATTTAACGGTAATTTTGTCGATGCTCAAAATAACTCAAAATACTTTGACTGTGCCCCTTTAAACATAATTGCGTTTTTTTTTTGGTGCTTTACAGGTTCGTGTTTAACAGAATAGTCAGTCCTATGTAAGCCCTAATTTTTAATTTGTTGAAATAGTTACCTGTCTTCGTGAAAAAAAGACATAGGCGTTACAACCATCTTTTGAAAAGCCTTAATAATTTTCAGTCTACTTTTTAATTTTTTTCACTCTTTTGCCTTATAAATTGTGGTATTTTTATCCTATGTCATTGCAGTCTCAAACGCTTATTATATTGTGTAATTCTGATTTCATTGTACAATCATGTTATACTGAATAAGGTCATAAAAATTACGTTATGCACATGGGTTAACAATTATGTTAAGTTTTTGAGATGCACATCAAAAGAAAACAATTGATAAAAAAACAAATAAAAAATAACTGAATAAATGAACAAAATGAGGATTCAAAAGAAAGAGTTAAATGTGTGTTCTATAGCTAGCTATAGCTGCTGTTTGGTTTCGTTTGCATTTTTAGCAACCATTGTAAGTTTGCGTCTTTTAAGATAAGTTTTAATTTTTATGATGTAAAGTTGATTATTTCATGGATAGTCGCACCGTATAAATCTTCACATGTAATATTTTTATTTTGTGTTATCTAGAGTTTGAATTTCGCATTTGATACATAGAGCAGGTTTCACTTGAGTGGCGTAAAACCAAAACCAAGCTAATCACTCTAGCCAATCACAAAAGCCATTAACATTACAGTGAGCCAATCAAAACTCGAAGTAACAACATCAAGCTGACCCAAAGCGCGGGAAAACAAGTGCAAACGAGTTATAATTGGTTTTGGTTTCTTTTGGTTTTAAGGCTTGGATGAAAAATTGGGGCGAGCTTTTAAGCCAATCGCAACACACAGTAAGCGCAAAACCAATTACTGTTCGACACTCAAACTAGAGGCATCACGTATCTTCATTTTTAGCCTCGAAAACTTCACAAATATTTTTTCTTCATTCTTAGAATACAAGGACGCATTCTCGTTGTTTGACCGAGATGAAAATGGGATCATAACTACAAGGGAACTGGGTTCCATAATGAGGTCTCTAGGGTTTAACCCGACTGAGGAAGAACTGCAAACCATGATCAATGAAGTCGATTATGATGGTGAGTCAGTTTAGAACACTTTTAAATGTCAGGCCACAGAAAATTAGAATCGAACCCTTGTGATAAAGAACTCAAGAATTTGTCATATTATAGCCCGGGCTGCGCGGTGTGGGTGAGGGCCAACTTCGTTCCCAGTGCCTTTTCTCTGACTTAGGGGCGGGGCTGGGGGAAAGGCACTGGGAACGAGGTTGGGTGGGTAGCCTCTCTTAAAAGGGCAGGGGTACTCATCGTATGTTTCGGGTGCTAAAACTGCGGTTTTAGTACCTCTCATAGTGCTCAGCCTCAAATGTTTATAGCGGGAGCTTTTGAAATACTTTTAAGAATGTTGAGCCAGACAAAAGTATGATAGGAGATAATCGTGTATTATTTTAGAATTGGTACCTCTTAGGGGTTAAAAAGAAACATTCAAACCACGCCCACAAAAGCAGATCTTGGTACCTGTTTCAAGGGAGTCTCCCCTGGGGTTATAGAACATTTAAAGAAAATAGATAGATGATGTACGTGTCTGAAGAACCTATGGTCTTCGCGGTTTTCCGTACTCGAAGTATCCGTTAAAAGGCTCCACACAAGATTATTCAGCTCAAAGAAGAAAAAAATCTGGCAGCACTGCGATCCGGCTACTTGCTTGTCGCTAGAGATTTCGTTTTTTTTCTATACTTTCTCCCGTCGTATTGAATTTTGTCGAATGCAACTGTTCGAATTTTAATTCATTTTACATCGTGAAATTAGTCTTTTATAACTTTCAAAATACTGCGGAAGTAATACCTCAGAATAGTCCCGAGCTCCAGCCTCCGTGGGTGTTTGGTGACAAACAGATTTACCACCTCATCTAAAACTATTTTAACTTGATAATGTATGTGCATTAGTGCGAGGGGCGACAGCCTTTCCTGGCCCATGTTTGCGCTGCTATATGTATGCAGCCGCCTTAAAGAACTAGCACTTCTTTCACCTTCACGTCGTTGTCTTTTTGCCTTTTCTTGACGCTTATTCCAGTTTATGAAGGCTTGTTACAAAAACACCCTTTTCTTTCCTGCAATGCATAAATATTATCAAAGCACAGCGTTTACAGAATACTCCATCTACTGAAGGGCTGTAGACCATCCACCAGTACTCACTGAGGTATCGTGACTGAAACCCTCTTCGGCACGGATGAAGAAATCGCGTTGGAAACTTGTAGTTAATCTAATGGCACAAAAAAAACAAACATCAAACCAAGGCATGTTGTTATTTTATGTCGATAAATTGACCTATTGTATTCAAGACACATATTTGTTGATCCGATGGTGGTCTGTCATGTGACATAACAGCCAATCATGTTAAAGAGTGTTATCTGTCCGCCAGTATAAAACTGAGACTGGTCACATTCTCAAATATTCTCTCTTGCTTTCTCCAAATGACTTTTAATCAAGTGTTAATCTGACCAACTGGCAGATTGTTTGTGGAAGAAACAAATTTCTCAGAAGTCGACGAAAACTCGCCGATGTTATTTATTTCTTGTTGCATCATTGGTTCTAAGTGATGCCGCGTTATGACATTGCCATCAGTATTCTCAGGTACTGGAGCTTGCAAAGTCTCTAAAATTTTACAAACAATGCGGAATTGTGAGAAACTACACATCGGCTTTTCATAGAATATTGTCATGACATCAGGAAATGACGATAAGAGACCAAGAGAAACACAAAATGTATTGCCCTTTTTGTGTCTCGAAAACTTCTATTTTGATTGTTTGGGATGCCTGTGGATTGCTGCTTTAGATTACCCTCCCAGTCGCTCTCCGAATTGTTACTCTGTGTTCCCTCACCGGCTGTTTATTAGTAAGCAAGTTTGTTTCATATTGAGGAATAGCGACTAAATCTTAGAGCATAATAATGGATCAAGACTAGTGGACTTTGCGAAAATAAGTACGATTTACCATCTATATCTCGCTGTAAAACTGTAGTTAACTGAGATTGATCTGAACTCGTGGTTTCAGCTGGGCTGTCGTCTCAGACTGCACTGTCACTGTCCACTGGGATGTATCATAACCTTACGTTTTATAATGCTTCCATTGTAATATTTGTGAAGCTTTTTCCAGATGGAGAGTGTATGCTGCAAAAACCCTCGTTTATGAAGCTGTTTTTAGGTTCTTAATTTTGTATTTTGGGGGTCGATATTGACAATTTGGGCTAAGCAGGTCTTAAAATTTCCGTGAAGGAGGTATAACTGTTGATTACCAGAAAAACAAATAAGCTTGGGTTTGGTTAAATATACAGTATTTATTCACAACTGTATAATATATTTTCGTGTGAAATAAATTTGTAATCTCGAAATCACTCTGATCACTGGTCAAAATGTTTGTCAGAATTTAAATGTAACCCATATATTTACTTGGCGCTGACAGGTTGTTGTATTTTTGGGTATTAAAATGCAAATTGTCTGGACGCCAACAACTTGTCCAAGTTAAAGTGACTGGTTCCCCAAAGAAAGCCATTAAGCATGGTGTCCCGAAAGGTTCTATTTTAGGTCCATTTTGTTTCATAATCTAATGGTTACATAAAACTAGCAGATTTGACCGCTGACAAGCTGTTTTTCTCTCAAATCCGGCAGAGACATTATGAGCGCCAACTTGTTTCCAGGGTTTTTGTCTTAAAAGCCCTCCTTACCGCCCTTATGTGCTTGTACTCACGGATAACACCTATCTGTCCCTAATACAGGTCAGATCAGCTATTTCTAGTATACCGAATCAGTCTCATAAATGTCTTTTTTTATATCAACCACATCCTTTGTTTGAAATTTACTAGACTCTGGGGCCTCATATGAAGCTGGGACGTTTCGCTTATTGTAAGCGTGTCAGATTTGTAATCGCTTTACTTAAGTACCTGAAGCCTGGAAGGATGACCTTTTATGAGATATATATATATATATATTTATTTTCTTGGGCAAGACATGTTTGATCAAAGACTACTGCAAGGCTGTCCTAAACCTGTGGACGGGGAAGCCGGTGAAATTATTTCCCTCCAATAAATGGACTGCTGGTGTTGCAGAAGTAAACCCTCTAGGGACGTGTTTGACCTCGCATAGCCAACAGTGGTTTGGATCAACTGTTTCAGTTTGTTTGTTTGTTTGTTTTTTCAGGCTTGGGCCTGTTTCTCGGAAGCCCTGGAATTGTTTCGGGCCCAAAGAGCTATATTTAGTTTATCGGTATTTAAAAACTTCTTGTACGAAGTGAAACCTCTGTTCATATTAAAAACATGTGAATAAAACAGCTCTGTAATAATTTTTGTCTACGGCTTTCCAGGTGCGAAAACTTTTTGGGACTTTCAACTGAGAAACAAGCCTCAGGCCTATCTGTTTAGATTGCTTTGCAGCCATTAACGTTCCTGAAATTTTTCATCTGAATGCGTTCGAGAGACTTGTGAAGTACGAGGCTTTTAGCGAGGACAGATATTTTTGTAGGTTGCAGGTTGAAAAACCAACCTTTAAGTTCGAGTGAGTCAGTGCAGCTGTGTTGTCATTGTCGCCCTAGAATAGAAACCTTATAGAATAGAATAGAATAGACCGAATGCAAATATGGCGGACCACTCGGTCGTCGCCCGGGACGAAGCGAGGCTAGTTGGGCTTCGATGTTTTGTTTTGACAATGCTTTTCGAGAAAAGTCTTGCTTCGTAGTCGATTTGTTTCGCCCTCCCTACGCGTTTTTGTGTTCCTGAATGCCACCGCAACAGAGTGGAATCTTCCACAGCAGAGAAGGTGTTCTTTTTTTCAGTTTTCTCGTTCGCCTCTGAGGGTAAACCAAAGAGACGGAGGCAAGGAGTTCTGAGGAGTTCACATTCGCCGAAGGAACTGTTTAAGTTCAGGTTGGAAATGTGTAAGCGATCGCATTTAGCTCTAAGTTGTTGTCATTTGGCTCAATGCTTTCACTGGTTTCAGTAACGGGGCAGTTGAAGTTCATTTGCTTGGTTATTGCACCGTAGTATTTATATTTCGTGCGATTCCGTGCAATCATGCGAGTGGACGCGAACGCAAAAAACTTCTTCCTTTGAGATAGAGGATGTCATTCAAGGAGACCTTTTCTTTACCGTGGGGAGGGTATTGGCCATGAAAACCGTGTTGGAACACCACCAGACACCACATTAGCTCGTCATTTAAACGATTTTTCTGAGATCTATCCTGAAACGTAGCAAACAATAGCAAACTTTAGTCCCCGCGGCGATCGTGAACTCCTTTTCTCCGTCTCAACGAATTGCATTGATCCACTATTTTCCCTTAGAGGTTAACGGTGGAAGATTTCTATCCCCTCTCGTCGCATTCAGAAACACAGCAACTCGTAGGCACAGCGAAATAAAACAACAGGTCGACCACAAAGCAAGAGTTTCCTGGCCGGGAAGCATTTTAAAACAAAACATCGAAGCCCAACTAGCCTCGCTTTCATTCACTTTCATTCGACTCGTCCCGGGCGACGACCGAGTGGTCCGCCATATTTGCATTCGGTGTATAGAATAGAACTATAAACTTAATTTAAGGTGTCAAACCATGTAGCCTGGGAAAAATAAGGGGATACATTAATATAAAATACAATACAGAATTAAAATATTAAGACATCTACATTAAAATAAAGTAAATATTAAGATTAACTTTGGTCTTTCTTTCTACCGTCATGTTGTGAAATCATTAATGTGCTTCGTGAAGACTGAAGTACATTTTTGATTTTCACTTTTTGCTAAGACACAATTTTATTTGCGTATATGATGTCGAACAAGATGTGTGTTTAGTTACCCGAGATAAGACACCTCAGTTATTGGCCAAATTTAAGCTAGAAAGCTTAATGCCCTGTTAAAGACATATCGTGTAGCTATAAAGACTAGAAAAATAAAACAGTTAGTGGGCACATGGACTGCTAGAGAGTGAACTTGTCGAGCGACAAATAAGTAAGAGCTGTTCCCGTGGTTAACATCGCCCAAAGGCAAAATAATATTGCCCCATTTATATAACAAAAGCACATAATCTTGCATCCCGAGGAAGCATACCTCGTTTTTGTTGATTTAAACGGGCGAACGATCAAGAAGTCCGCAAAACAGTGTCGTATATGCACGAATACACTTTGTGATGATGTCATTTGATATAGCCCTCAAGTCCTCATAAGAATGTCTGTGTTCTCCATTTCGTCGAATGCTATACTGGCCAAGTTCGATATATTATAACATGGTCTCCGAGGCTTTCGGGTCAAAATTGTAAACTTTTATGTTTCTTTTGTCTCCCAATTTGCAAAAGAGACTTGAATACAGAGAAAACAACACCAAAAACAGAAGTTTGTCCTGAAAGCTTCGGAGCAGTGTTAGAATATTGATCAGTATATCGAACATGGTCTATTGCTGGTTTTCACATGACGTCACTAAATTTCAAACTTCAGAAATATTGATCCTCCTGAAATTTTACTTTCACGCTGTATAAGAGCAGCTAAAAAACTAATATTCATACATATTTTCACTCCGAATGGGTTCTTGGTTTAGTGATAGACTACGCTTGGATTTCTAAGCTTTTGCGTGACGTGATTTTACATGACGGGCGAGAGAGCTGTTATGTTGGTTTAAAAGCAGACCCGTAACCAGAGGGGGTGCACGGGGTGCGTTCGCACCTCCCCACAGGCCCCAAAGGTCCGCATTTTGATTCTCAATTTCCAAGTTAAGGAGTGCAGTCGGTTAAACTGAAGTTTAAAAACTTAATAGTAATATTTTTCAACAAAATCAAAGAACGGGAAAAGCAGAAATGTATTCACTGGGAAACTAAAACGAGCTGCACTTTAGTAGCCCGAGCCATTCAGAACATTTCAATAAGCGCAGAGATGTCCCAGCTTATCTAATTTGAATAATGAAATTAACGTGTGCACGCTTTGCACGGGAGTTTAGACGAACGAGCCAATAACAAGGGAGAGATCTCAAGATTTTTGTCACAAACGTTTTCTAACGCGTTGGTTAGTATTCTCTATTTGTACGAGCGCGTGAACGCCCGAAGATGCAAAATTAGTTTTTTTATAATACGTTATGGGTAGGAGAGAACAGGAAAATTGAAAGAGGAAGGCTACAGCTAGATCTTGCCAGTCTCTCGATGCATGGGTCAATAAAATACCCGTCAAGAGCCATCAGACGCTGACGACAGCCCAGCTGAAACCACGAGTTCAGATCAATGTCAGTTAACTACAGTTTTAC
>JAHPZR010010713.1:70000-78576 GCA_019787425.1 Platygyra sinensis | reverse complement strand
TGTATGGATTTTCGGACAAGTGTCCGGCAATCCATACATTTGTTACTAAATTTTGAAGTTTTTGAACGGCTGTATCTTGTTTGATATTGGCCCAATTACCACGAAACTTGAGGATTTAGTAAAAGTCGGCGTGCTCTTTCTGAATATATGGGTCTAGTGTTGTTAAGGACGGTGCCTACTTTTGTTATTGCGCACATGTTCTGCGCATCACGCAAGCCATGGTTAAAGCGCGCGCGCGCTGGGGTTGACATTGACGCAATCAACTACGCCACCAAGCTCACGACGAAAATTAAAGCAAAATTTTCCTACGGTGACCAAATCAATTTTAATGAACCTGTACTTAGACCAGGGAGACCAGAATAGCAGCATATCGCTAACCACTAACTGTTAACGTCTTCCAGTTGAAAACCTAGCTGTTATCTTTCGAAAATTACACTGAAATCGAACTGTAAATAAGTACCGGTAGAAGGCGTAGTGCGCGCGCAGAAACACAAATGCCTTACTTACTGGGGAGGTGACAGGAAAAAATGTAACAGGGACCGCAATAGTTTTCAAAAAAGATCAATAACTTAAAAAAACACGTGGTTACCCCTGCATTTTATGTTGCGAAGTGGAAGCGGCAAGCCTATTCAACATGTGATTAGTTTCTGGTTGTGAACAAAAGGTATTTAGACTGTATTTTACCTGAGCCAGAGGAAGGCTGTCGGAGACGCTAAAAGCGCTTTTGCAACGATTTTGTTATTAAATACATACCAAAAATGATTTTCATGTTACCATTTGTCATGCAGTTTAAAGATCTTTTTAAATGTGTTTGCCTTTCTGTATGTAATGGCGAATTCTAAGGAAATCTGTGAGGAAATATCGTTTCCCGCTCTTTTCAGAAAAATGCTGATGTCAGCATTTTTGTTGGGATTCAAGGCTAATTATCTTGAAAAAATGCGTGGCTACCCCTATTTTTCTTTGTGGATTCCAATAGCCCTTGCAAAGATCTACATTTTCCAGCTGGTCCTAATTTGGCGCAAAAACCTTTGTATTTAGTAGGCACCGTCCTTAATCCCATAATAGACGGACTCATACCCAGACCCTCACGGTATGAAATCGGGCAATGCAGCCTTGATTTACCGAGTACTTCTTTGATATTGAACATCCATGTTATGATCAATTGACACCTGTCAAAACAAGGTATCTGCTGACCAGTATCACGTGGCCATATCGCGGGCTCAAGTATACAACTCATCGAGGTCACGTGTTATTTCGAAGTTGACCGCTGACCAAATGCTGGTTTTTGATTGGATCGCGGGCTCAAGTCAGGTTAACTTGTTGCAAACAGAGCAGGATCGTTTGGAAGCCGGTTAACGCAAGCCCAGGATTAAATTTATTCAAATTATAACTTTTTCCTCTGTACAAATGTTTTTTGCGATTATGAAACTCAAAACTGAAAGCCAAACAATAAACAGAAAACCTCACCGCAAAGTTACAAAACTCAAATCAAAATTCTACCTTTTTCTGGGTTAGCTTAATTGGGCACTGAACAACCCGGCCAAGAAGCTACGCTTTTAGGCTGGCCTAAATCTATATATTAGTTCTTTGCGTTAAAAATCCTTTCTATTCCATTCTCGCCAGCCATTTGGCGTCATTAGCGGAAAGTTTTTGCGTTCACTGGGTCTTAACTTTGTCAAACAGATGACTGAAATAAAATCTGACAATATAAGCTGACGAATGACTGTAAAATTTGAAGAAGAAATTTCCATAATAACTTCCCTTAAAAACATTGGCAATGCCATTAAGCCATTTTGGCTTAAAATTTATGACGACGTTTTGACGTTGCTTGATGCCCTTTTCAAGCCAACTAAGTGAATCAGTAAAAACGGAACGAATATCAATATAAACTAAGAATTCCTTGGAGACATGAATGCAAAGAAAACAGGATAAAAATGCTATATAATGAAAAAAATAGTACAAAAAAATATTTGGACCCAAAGAGGCACATGAAACGTTTGGTGGGAATCGTGTCTTTCTATGCATTAACACAGGCTTCAGTTCTGACTTGTGTTTTTGTCCTTTTCCTTTCTGCGTTGATGGCGCTTCTTGTCCAGTAGTACCAAAAACAAAATTACCACTCTGCCTTACGAACTCTTTCTCAATATTTTTACCGGCGGTATGTTGTTAGCGTCTGAGACGAAAGCTAAATGTTGTTAGCGATTTTACTTCAGTAGAGGACGAAAGAGGTTTCTCTTCTTCAATTAAGGACGGTGCCTACTAAATACAAAGGTTTTTGCGCCAAATTAGGACCAGCTGGAAAATGTAGATCTTTGCAAGGGCTATTGGAATCCACAAAGAAAAATAGGGGTAGCCACGCATTTTTTCAAGATAATTAGCCTTGAATCCCAACAAAAATGCTGACATCAGCATTTTTCTGAAAAGAGCGGGAAACGATATTTCCTCACAGATTTCCTTAGAATTCGCCATTACATACAGAAAGGCAAACACATTTAAAAAGATCTTTAAACTGCATGACAAATGGTAACATGAAAATCATTTTTGGTATGTATTTAATAACAAAATCGTTGCAAAAGCGCTTTTAGCGTCTCCGACAGCCTTCCTCTGGCTCAGGTAAAATACAGTCTAAATACCTTTTGTTCACAACCAGAAACTAATCACATGTTGAATAGGCTTGCCGCTTCCATTTCGCAACATAAAATGCAGGGGTAACCACGTGTTTTTTTAAGTTATTGATCTTTTTTGAAAACTATTGCGGTCCCCGTTACATTTTTTCCTGTCACCTCCCCAGTAAGTAAGGCATTTGTGTTTCTGCGCGCGCACTACGCCTTCTACCGGTACTTATTTACAGTTCGATTTCAGTGTAATTTTCGAAAGATAACAGCTAGGTTTTCAACTGGAAGACGTTAACAGTTAGTGGTTAGCGATATGCTGCTATTCTGGTCTCCCTGGTCTAAGTATAGGTTCATTAAAATTGATTTGGTCACCGTAGGAAAATTTTGCTTTAATTTTCATCGTGAGCTTGGTGGCGTAGTTGATTGCGTCAATGTCAACCCCAGCGCGCGCGCGCTTTAACCATGGCTTGCGTGATGCGCAGAACATGTGCGCAATAACAAAAGTAGGCACCGTCCTTAACAACACTAGACCCATATATTCAGAAAGAGCACGCCGACTTTTACTAAATCCTCAAGTTTCGTGGTAATTGGGCCAATATCAAACAAGATACAGCCGTTCAAAAACTTCAAAATTTAGTAACAAATGTATGGATTGCCGGACACTTGTCCGAAAATCCATACATTTCTTTGCAAAGTTTGAAGTTTTTGAATGGTCGTATCTTGTTCAATATTGGCCCAATTAACACGAAACTTAAAGATTTTGTAACGCTCGGTGTGCTCTTTCTGAATATATGGGTCTTGCGTTGTTAATCCCATAATACACGGACTCGTACCCAGGCCCCCAACGTATGAAATCCGGCAATATCTGTCAACCTATTATTGGATTATGGCCGCCATGTTGCGCGACTCCGTCGACGTCGTCGTCGTCGTGCGTACGCGCCCACGAGCAATACCGCTAGCCATGATAACCATGAGAAATCAACTCATGGGTTTCCTTTTCTTCCCTATATGGGTATGGGGCTCCGCTTGGCGGCCCGCCGGAGCTCCGCTATCATTGAAGTGTAAGATTACTTGACCCAAAAGGCTTTCTTGGAAGAAAGTGAGGAACTGGATAAAGATAACAGTAGTAAATGCTCTGCGCCAGGTAACGGGGATTAACGAACTCTGAATTAAACCTTGCTATATTTGTGAGAATATCGGCATATTATCTTGATTTCAAGAGCTCTTTTCTTTCTTAGCCCTGACGTTCTTCGGTTGATATTTCGGAAAAATAATGCAGTTGGTTTCGAAGGAAACGTTCTTGATTTCACAGTATGTATTTTCAGTATTTTGGAAAAACACTTTCCTTGTTGTAAGGGTATGGTTATATATCAGTTGTTCAGTAGTGGAATAAAGCACTTCAATTGACATCAATGGCACAAAAAGATATGGCCCTACCCAAAACCCTGGTCAACTGATTAATGGAAACCCTTCCCTTAATTTGTAATTACATCTTAATGACTCTCTTAACATTTTTCACAGCCCCTCCCCCACAATAAATGGCATGTCCAATGGTTCGTGGTCCATTTTTAGCTCCCTCACTGATTTGTCCGTTCCTTTGGTGGTACACTAGTGCTTTTTAGCAGTTAATAATACACATGAAAAAATTACTCGATTCTGATTGGCTGAGAGCAGTGCAGTTCAAGTGTAACACCGGTGCAAAAAGTGTAACACCGGTGCAAATTACATATAATACTGGATTATGATTTACAGAAAGACAATGAGAAATATTGCAGGCCAATGATATCATGTAAAGTAATGACAAACGTTTTGTACGGAAACTTTGCAAAACGTTTTCTCGAATGCGAAAAAATGGCTTCAAGAAACATCTTCCGACACTTTTTCCGCGCGAATTTTTTCATGTTTGTATTATTAATAAGTAATCATACGGTCTTCCTCGTTCAATTTGAAATTAATTTGCACTGACGAGTTTTTCAAAAACCTCACTCGTGCAAATTAATCCCAATTTGAACTCGAAACCTTATGGTTACCTATATACAAATTATAACCATTGTTATAAAACTTGAAAAATGACTTTACTATATTGACTTTATCTTTTACTGTTCCAAAATCTGCTCACTGGCATTAAAATTATATTACAATCCATCAACTGTTCCAGCAATCTTCCATAACTTTTTAACACCTATAACAATATACATGAAAAAATTACTCGATTCTGATTGGCTGAGAGCAGTGCAGTTCAAGTGTAACACCGGTGCAAAAAGTGTAACACCAGTGCAAATTATAATTATTATTAGTAAGTAGTCATACGCTTTTTCTCGTTCAATTGAAAATTAATTTGCACTTGTGAGTTTTTCAAACAGCTGAAATTGCACTCGCCGAAGCGGCTCGTGCAATTTCAGCTTTTTGAAAAACTCACTCGTGCAAATTAATTCCAAATTGAACGCGAAACCGTATGATTACCTATCATTACTAACAACTGTCCACTCTTATAACACCAGAAATTCCGCTAAGCTTAATTTTTATCTACCACAAGTTAGAACCAACATATAGGCAAATTTTCATTTTACGTACTCTCCTTTTGTCATGTGAGAAGCTCTCCCCTTGGCATTATTGAAAAGGTAAAAAACATTTAGCAAGTTTAAAAAACTTCATAAGGCCCACCTGATCTCTTGTCAATCAAATAACATATAGATTTAGGCCAGCCTAAAGGCGTAGCTTCTAAGCCAGGAAAAGATAGAATTTTGATTTGAATTTTGTAAGTTTGCGGTGGGGTTTTCTGTATATTGTTTGTCCTCCTGTTTTGAGTTTTAATGATCACCATATACACAAAACAAAGCAGCAGAAAACAACAACAACAACAAAAACATCTTTTATTTAAACACGGTGTGTTTTAAAGCTAATATAGCTTATGGAGCCGTGTGAAAAATGTTAACAAAATAAGATAATTGAAATTAAATGTAGTCAATAAAAGGTGAAATATGTACAATAAAAGAAAATTTACCCACGGAAATCGTAGTGAATAAAATTCGTACTGATTCTAAATGTAGCCAATCAGGAGCACGAACGACAAAATTTCACCGTGAAAAATTATCGTTCGTCCAATCAGCAACGCGAACGACGAAATTTCACTAATGATGAATGAACGTACTGAAGAGAACGTCATGCGAGAGCCGTTGCACAAAACTCGCACGCTTTGAAAAATGGCCGAAGGAAGGTTTGTTTCTGTTTGCTCAGTTGAAGAATTTATTTTAAGAGCAAGAAAGAAAAAATACCGCTCAAAAAACTAAACGAGATGTAAAGATTGCTTGGAAGATTTTTGAAAACGAAGGTCAAAGACTGGAAAGTTGAAGATATTTCAGCCGTTGAGCTGAATGAATACATCAGCCGATTTATTACCTCCGTCCGCACTATAAGATGGCACGCCGAGTACGAGCCAACTTCGCTTCGAAGTTGAACTGCCAGCTTCGAACGACACTTGCAGAAAAAGAACTATTCTGCCAGCATAATCAACGACTTGGTCTTTGAGAAAACCAGAAAAGTTCTTCAATCCAAGCAAAAACAGCTAAAGAAGCAAGGAAAGGGAATTGATAAACCCAAAGCATCGGTAGCTTTGACAGTGAAGAGTCGGCGAAGAGTTCAAAGTATTGTACGTCAAGGGTTTGTTCGGTATGTAATAATGTTTGCTACTGACGGAACTGAAAGAGATCTTGTCGCTGTTTACAAACGTTTTGCCATGAAGAGACCTGAGGAAATAAATCAAGACGATGCTACCTAGTCGTAAACAGCACTTCAAAGCTGTGCAGACTCGCTCGCAAGAAAACTGGCTGGTTAAAGTCCGGCGCTGCTGGTGTTAACAAACTCAACTATTCAATGAAGACAATGGTTCAGAAGGCAGGAATTCAAAACAACACTCTTCTAGACGTTTGACTTCATTGAAATATGATGAACACAGTAAGTTACGTAAACTTTATTTGCGCGATTTTGAACATTTTTTTTACGCATTTCATAGCCCCATTTGTGAAATATGTCTACGAAGTACTACACGAAAAAAATCTCAGAACCTATGAAATAAACAAATTACAGCATGAAAAATGCTTTGTACGATTTTATTCACTCGTCGATACGTATCAGAAAACTCAACTCGTGAATAAAAATCGCACGCTCGCATTTTCCATGAAGTAGTCTATATGTATAGGAGAAAAAGTTATAATTTGGTAAACTTTATACTTGGGTTAGAGTTAACCGGCTTCCGAACAACAGTGAACAACCCTGCCCTGTTTCCAACAAGCCCGCGATCCGAACGAAAACCAGCACTTGATCAGCGGTCAACTTCAAAAAAACACGCGACCTTGGTGAGATCTTAACCTGAGCCCGCGAAATGGACGTGATACTGGTCAGCGGATTTCTTGATATGACAGCTGTCATTTAAACATATTAATAGCGGAGCTCCGGCGACCGAAGGCCGCCAAGCGGAGCCCCATACCCATGTAAGGAAACTGAAGGAAACCCATGAATTGATTTTCTCATGTGTATCATGGCTAGCGGTATTGCTCGTGGGCTCGCACGACGACGGAGTCGCGCAACATGCACACAGCGGTCAAACGGGGCGCGCGTGCGCAGTTCCCCCCAAAACTTTCGCTTAACAAAGTCTTAAATTTTCGAAAATTTTCGTTTTCAAGCGCAAAGTTAAGGTATCATGGTAGGTGGATTCACAGTGTTTGGAAATCGCGCTCTTACGCTGGAACTTTGAAAGAAAACCCCATCAACCTATACATTTTCTGAAAGCTTAATAGTTATAGAATACAATCATATGTTTGAAATTTTCTAAAAAGTTATTGTCGCAGTGATATAAAAAGAAATACCCAGAAACACTGCTTTGCTTAGACTGGTTCCACGGGCGTAGCCAGGATTTTTCAAAGGGGGGGTCACACTGATTCATACAGAGGGTACTCATCAGATAGTCACCTGGATATTGTAGGTTGTTTGCTTACAAAAAGGCTTACAAAGCGGGGGTCACGGGCACCCCAGGACCCCCCCCCCCCTGGCTACGCCATTGGGTTCGCTTCCGCGCGTGAATCATCGGAGCGGCGCGATTAACATAGGAAATCTTTTCTCACACATCACCCTCAAAAAGGGTGTCGGCGATTTTCCAGATGTGGTTTGGTTTTTTTTCTACACACTCCTAAAGTTTGATGTTCTGAACGCGGGTGTTTCCTTCCACTAAAGAGCCCATAACTCTGAAACGGAAGCGAAATTAAACAAAGCCCGACACCCTTTTTCGAAGGAGGTAATAGGGAACATACCTGCCGATTTTCAGCCAATTTCGTTGGAAGACACGCGTAAACGAACTAAAAATGTTCATCCTTATATGCAGTTTTGTTTTATCGAGAAAAAGACGAAAAACCTTTTGCGAGATCGGTCTGATTAGGTGTTAAAAATCCCCTCCGCGCTGACAGATGTCGGCGTGGCTCAGTTTACCAAAACAATGGGTCCTGACAACTTGAAATAAACAGACATCTCCGGTGCAGTGAAATCGTCCGAGAAGCGAAAAACTACTTAGGTTTAGACAGGTTTGTATTTAAACTGCCGTGATTATTTCGTCGGCGGCATTGGTATTATGTTGTTCGAGTTTAGACTTCTTCGTTCTCCAGACATTTTCTGAAACCATATATGCCTCCTGAAGCCAAAAAGAGGAAATTTCAAGGTCTATATCGTCTACATCTACATCCGTGCTTGACTTGATCTCTCGCTGTGGAAGTTTCGGAATCGCGTCCGTTCTCCAGCAATTTCGTGCGACTAGCACTTGTTGTATTTTGACCTTCAGCTTCATTGGCGGGATTTGTGTCCTCGAGTTCCTTCAACCATTCTTCTAAGTTTAAAACAATGCGACCCACAGTCGCTCAGATCAGGAGCCAAAGATATTGCTCGACGCTGAACTTGTTAATTGTACCAGATTTT
>JAHPZR010010713.1:62500-65000 GCA_019787425.1 Platygyra sinensis | reverse complement strand
ATAGGTAATGACGAACGGAACAGTATCTGTCTGTTGTTTAGGTTTAGGTTTAAGAGCGTCGTTCCGAGAAATGTCAGAAGCACGTCGTATCTGGGTTTTAAGGAAGTTAAGTTCGTAACCTCGATTGACGAGGTAGTCCATAAGTTCCTTACAGCGTTGTTTGTAAGTGTCATTGTCGGAGCATATGCGTCGAAGGCGAAGTGCAAGGCTATATGGAATGGAACGTTTAGTGTGGGTGGGGTGGCATGAGGAGATAAGTAAATATTGATGTTTGTCAGTGGGTTTAGTGTAAAGGTCGGTTTCTATGAGACCATCCTTAAGTGAGACCATCACATCAAGGAATGGAATATTAGTGAGGGAATGCGAACAAGTGAATTTAATGGTGGGATGTAGGTTATTGAGATAATCGACAAATACTTTCAGTTTATCTGAACCTTCGGTCCAAATAACGAAAATATCGTCCAGAAATCTGAGCCATGTATGAGGTAGATAAGGTGCGTTAGTGAGCGCGTCATGTTCGAATTTGGCAAGAAAAAGGTTGGCAAATGAAGGAGCCATTTTGGTGCCCATAGCAGTACCGTGTTTTTGTAGGTAGTGTTTGTTGTTAAATGTGAAATTGTTCATGTTGAGGATGTCTTGACCAACCTTTGCAGTATATTTTCTATTTTTAAAGTTTTTTGGTCTGGTCACGATCTATTTTGATCCAACGTAGAGCAAGTTTTGATCGTACACGGTTTCTGCAGTGGTTTAATCCTTAAAAAGCTATATATTATGTATATGCTGTAATCCAAGACTGCATGACTTGTTATTAGCTGGATGGCTGCCAAGTTGTTCGACGTCGTCCTTCGTCATTGTTGTTAGGCGCACGCGCCCGTGATCCATGCCGCTAGCCATTTAGAGTTGCATTGCCTGATTTCATACGTTGGGGGCCTGGGTACGAGTCCGTGTATTATGGGATTAACAACACAAGACCATATTTTCAGAAAGAGCACACTGCGCTTTACAAAATCCTTGAGTTTCGTGTTAATTGGGCCAATATTGAACAAGATAGAGCCATTCAAAAACTTCAAAATTTAGTAACAAATGTAAAAATCGGATACATTTCTTTACAAATTTTGAAGTTTTTAAATGGCTATCTTGTTCAATATTGGCCCAATTAACACGAAACTTAAGGATTTTGTAAAGCTCAGTGTGCTCTTTCTGAATATATGGGTCTTGTGCTGTTAATCCCATAATAGACGGACTCATACCCAGGCCCTCACGGTATGAAATCTGGCAATGGGTTCTTATTTCTATGTATACATGTGGTTCTGTTTCTATAATCATGAAGCTCCGCTAATACATGTTTAAAAATAATAATTGTCTGCTTATATTTTTGTCTTTGTCGTCGCTGCTGTTGTGCTGCCAATGATGATGTGTTATTCATTTCTTTTTTTTTTTTGCTTGTTGTTGTTTGCTTGTCTGTATGTCCTTTTTCTTTCCTTTTTGTAAGCTTCTCTTGTTTAGATTTCTCGCTTGGTTCAGTATATCCCTAACGTGCTCGATTTATATACATGTAATTTTTTCCGTACATTAGTCCTAGACTCTACAAATGTTTTCTACTATATCTCAGTTAAGCTCAGTGTCATATCTTTGTTTACTTAAAAGTAGATGGTGTTCAACTAGAAAGCCTTCGCTACTTTGACCACCATACACATTTTATAACATGTACTGTAATTATTTTATCCAGTAATCATGTGTTGTAACTATACTTTTCTTCCTATGTTAATTTTTATGCAAATAGCGTGAAATAAATGAACCATGAACCAAGACATTAATATCATTTGTTCATTAGGTTGGCATGGCACAATACCGAGAACACGCGGTAAAAGTAACGGCTATTGAGGGCGCGGAAATCAATGCTCCAATTAATCAATGAGTACTTAACAAAATTTATATAAGCAAGTTTACCCAGCAGGCACTCTCTCGCCACTACAAGGCAATCAATTTTTTGGCTGAATTTTACATTACCCAGCAACCTGTTTGCAAATAAGCCCTGTTGCTTCAAATTACTACGTTGTTTACCGCCGCCTGGCTATCTCAGGGCGCGTTCGTTTGGGATCAATTGAGAATAAGAATAATTGGAATAAGCGTTTGTTTGGGAGCTATTCTCATTCCGGAATACCTGGATTTCCATTCCGGCTATTCTGCTCCCAGGAGCAGAATAGCCGGAATATATTCCGGAATATATTCTTATTCCGGAATATCCCAAACGAATGCGCCCTCAGTTGGTGGAGTGCCAGTCTAATGTGCGGGAGGTTGAGAGTTCGAGCCCCAGACTGGACCAACACTCAGGGAGAATGTGTTACCTTTGTAATTATATCTGCAATACATCTTCAGTGTTACATGGTTAGCAGGGGACGTCAAAGAACCCACGCGCTTGTCGAAAAGAGTAGGGGACATAGTTCCAGGTGTGGTGGTCTCTCATGTATGGGTCGGGTGGGTGGGTGAGATCAAATAT
>JAHPZR010010713.1:50000-57500 GCA_019787425.1 Platygyra sinensis | reverse complement strand
CAAATTGATGTTTCAGTCCTAAAATAACTCCATTAATAAACTCTTTATGTACCCATTTCAGTCTTCATTAAAAAAACAGTTTTCATAATTCTAATACCAGATCTAAGCATAATATTCAATTTGGAAATCATTGGCTCATTGAAGATGGGACATTGGACTTCTCTAAATTTAGGAGAGGCCTTTCCCAAGTTGAACTTATAATTTGTAGTTTATGTAGTAAGCATAGTGCATAGTCTTTTAATATTGTCCCCTTTTGTTCTTATCTATTAATGCTTTTATTTTTAGTTCTGTGTAGTTATGCATTAGTTTTTTTAAAATCCAGCTCATTTTTTCCTAGATTTTAATCTTAATAGAGGACCCTGTCAACCACTTAGCGCGGACTTAGGCCTCTTCATAAGAGATTGTGTATTATTATTAAATCAATCAGTGGTTTTATAGCTATCAATGCAGAGTGGTAAGATTTAGCCCAGGTAATGTGAGGGTGGTGGGTTAAAAGGTCTCTGGTTTGTAATTATACAAATATCGGAAATTTTCTCTCAGTAGCTAATGGATGGTTTGCATTTATACAGGTATTGGAAAATGAAAATGTTCAAGCCATAAAACTAAATGTAATTACAAAAGAAAATGAGTTGGTATGGAAATTTGAAATAATTTGTGGAAGAAGAACAAGTTTCTCTAGCATTAAAGCCACTTTCAAAGTTATTGCTGGATTGAATTATGCAGCCATCCTTGTTGTATACCAATATTCTTTAATTTTTGGATCCGTTCATCGCCTTTCAGCCATTATGTTCAAAATACCCTGGTCAGCTGAATTACCAACAAAACTTCCAATCACACATTTGGGTGATATTGGTTTATGTTTGTAAACTGATGTCTTCACTGTGGGTGGTTTACAACCATTCATGAGGAATTTCAATGACAAAGATGATCAGAACAATACAGCTTATGGATTAGAGTTTAACATGACGTCACTTGCAAACAATCCACGCAAGCACAAAAGGGAGGGTCAAACAATTTGGTGCAAGTCATTAAGGGGGTCATTATTTTTTATGCAAAGTTGCTGGGGTCATTAGGAGTCAATCTAGAATTCCTCTGCAGTCACAGTCATTCTTCTGTAAATATAATGTGGAACACATCCTTTATTTGGTGACTGTTGAAAATAAACATGGGTTTTTATGACACTTCTTGGTTCTATGTCTAGATCCTCCCCTGACTTGAACAAACAGTATATTGTCAAAATAGCATGTAAAATATATCTTTTTGACAATTAATAACTGTTTTTTGTGAAATGATGTACCGGTAATTGAAGGTCTTTGTGCAAAAAGGCGTATATCGGTTTTTGGCCAATTTTCATTTTTTGCAGGACTGAGCTAATTTTTGGCAGACTGACTTGTTTTGACATGAAACTCATCGCTCCGTAACTGTTTTGATCGATTTGCGCTTCGTTCTCCAGGAATAACGTATGCAAAAAACTCAGTTTTCCCTGGAGACCTTTTGTTCAACGAAAATCAAAAGAAACCTTTTGTTTTGCTTAGTTTTATTATTTGTATAATTACGCTAATCATTTACTGCTGCTTCGTTAGCGCAAGCAATTAAGGCGGCCGAACGGAGCGGATGTGACTTTGTTTTGTTGAGACACCAGTTTGATATAAGGTTGGTCGTTTTTTTTGGTCTGTTTCTCTACTTATTTCACAAACCAAAACATCTATTTAAAAATAAACGAGCTGTTGAAGCTGCTAAAAGTAATCATTAAAATTTGTGTCGCATGGAAATCGGCCTTCGAAAGATTTGCTCATAAAGATGCCGCTTCACGCAAAAATGAGGGAGCGGGACAATGGAGCAAGGCGATAATTTACTCAGGGGATGGGGTAAGTGATGTACATTAATTGACTGTACCACCCTGGGTGGCGTGAAATTTGACCTTGGGCCCAAGCCTCTTCGGCGGCCATGTCTGATTACAATAGCACAAGGTGCCGTAAAAAGAAGAGATCGTGGAATCGGTGGTGGAAAATGCTCATTTTCAGTGTAATGCGTGAGGATTTTTGAGGAAGAGACATTTGTGCGGGTGCAAGGATCATAGAGCCTTAACTGTGGGGGAAAAAATTCCAATCGGAGGGATTTTCTGGATGCAAACCGCCTCCGAGTTGACAACGGTCAAAACCCGAGTGTGCTGCCTTGACTCCGTCTTATGAAGGGAAGAACAGTGATGGCATAAAATGCCCAAAACAGCGAAAATAACGAAAAAGCACAACGGACACACACAAAGTAAGTTTGTTTCAATCATCTTACTTAAAAAACGTAGATATTTAAAGCATTTAGCATTGTAAATCAACGATATTTTATTCTCCATACAAAGTTTTATAAAGCGCTCAAATTTTCAACGGTTCTCATGTAACATAACACGGCATTAGATGAAAGGTCACGTTCCAACTCGCACAGTCGTGACACCTTTATGAATAAAAAGATAATCAATCCTTCCCTTTCTCTAAACGTGAGCTTGGGACACCTGTGGTCCCTAAGCCTGTTTTATACCCATAGCTTTTAGTATTAAAAGTAGAATGTAACGTAAGCACAATGTATAGTCATTAACATCTTAGCCATGTAAACAAGGACAACATAATAAAGATTGAATACACAGAGTAGATGGCCTCTGAATTTGGACAATCCTGACTGCAACATCCTGCCATTTCCTGTCTGGTCACACATAGCCTCCTATAATCCCAGACAAAAGAGTTGGCACGCGAAGTTAGTTATCCCCTCCCCTCCCGCAGTTTCAATGTTGTTAATAACGTGATTTTTCCCCTTTTTGATGAAAACATTAACTTATTTTATTAATTTTAAGTGTCCCCTATAAGTAGAGGATTTTTTTACCCTCGACTAGATCAACCTGATACAGTAATAAAGGTTTTCATTCTTTCATTCATTCATGGATTTAATAGGGGGATGGGGTTACATGATAAATTAAGAAAATTTTAAAGCTCAAGTGTCCCACTACTTTTGGCCGGGATTCTAGATACTCGGCCACAAAGTAGAGACAAAATGTTTATAACGTGCTTACCTCTCCAAGTTGTCTTTTGACACTTACTGCACTTAACCTTGACACACATTTTGTCATGAAAACAAATCTTTTCGGTGAACTTTTTCGCTGCGCACTTGACTGCCTGTCGACGAACCCTGTCGACTGCCTGCGCTCAACTCATGTCAACTACAAGCCTGGTAACCAGGCCAGCCGAGGAACGTGTTGCTAAGCAACACGTCATGCCAATGGAATACCCGAGAAAAATAATTGTTTTCCGCTGATGAGAGACTGGAAACTAGAAAGTTTAGCAAATGGTAAGGAAATTTCCGCTGCTCCGTTCCCAAAGGAAAAAGAGGAGTACCTCTGAAGGTACTGCACGATTTCCGAACGCAATTTCTGGAAAATTACCTTAGCATTTGACTTCAAGCCGAAATTTCTGGATTTTCTGGCCAAATGGTAAGCACCCAAAGTCAAAAAATTGTGATGTTATAGCAGATTGATAAAGAAAACACTTCTCCAAGATTCAAGTCTGTGCATTTTCCCAAACTTCAGATATTGGGCAAAAGATTTTGCACTAACTCTAGTAACAGAGCCCAGCATTTGTAGCTTTCTATTACGCACTTCCCTGGTCCCAGAGGTTTTTCTTGATTTTTTTTCTTTTTGCGAAGCGGCGATAACGTTTTTCTTTCTCGCCGCCGCGCTGCCTTTCGTAAACGGTCGATGCCATTTTCGCGGCACTTAGAAATTTTTTCTAACTGTAAACGAATTTTTCTCTACTAAATTAAAGAAAAAGGAAAATTTGCAAGTATCCAGCTAGTATCGAACCCAGAACCTCTGTTTCCTAACATCCCTCTTAAACCACTACACTACCAGGTTGTTCCGCCAAATTTAAATCTCCTCAAAATTTAATTATAAAACGTGACATTCTTAAACATTAATAATAGAGACTGAGTTGCCCCAAACATCAAATAAGAGCTAACCGCAAGCAAACCAGTGTGAATATGAACAATCGACAATTTAAGCATTTGGTGAGTGCATTTTACTCCATCAACAAATTATACCAGTTTCTAATCTGTCCAGGCCTAAACTAAAGGAGATATTTTTTGACTTGGGCCATTTTAGTTTCAATAGGAATAAAACGCAAACAGCGGTTACAAACATTTGCTTGAACTGCATAACTTTTATAAACTTAACGTTTCGTATGTTACAACATACATCATCAGAAGTGATTATTTTTCGGTTACAGATAAATTTAAATTAAAAAAATACAACTCATTGTACGGACTGGGAACTAACAAAATTGATTGACATAAAACGACAAGAATATGCTTATAATAGAGATAAAGTTTCTCACTGCCAAAGTTTTCATTTAAGGTTGGCTTCTGATGATGTATGTTGTAACATACGAAACGTTAAGTTTATAAACGTTATGCAGTTCAAGCAAATGTTTGTAACCGCTGTTTGCATTTTATTCCTATTAAAGAGGATATGGCATCGTTCATTCTGAAAGGCTTGGTTACCAATGATGGCATCGACCGTTTACGAAAGGGAAATCAGCCTCGTCACTTCGCGACTCGTGTTCACCGCCTCTCGACTCTCTCGCAATTCTCTCATGCGCAGAAAAATCAAGAGCAACCTTCGTTCCCAGGGTCTCTCAGGAATGGAATGTCTGTCGTCGGGATCAGTGTACCGTCTTTTGTATTCTCTCGGGAATACTCCTGGGACCAATCCTAGGGTAGTCACGCCATAACTCTGAAATTTAAAACATACTGTTTTTTTTTCGTAGACTACGAGTACTCCCTCTTTCAATTCGCTTAGTCCATCGTGCGTGACGCGAAAGAAAACCGTGAAAAAAATGGCCGCGGGAAATCCTGGAGGCGAGAGGGATTACCGCCTAAGCCCAAGAGTTTGTCCTTTCACGGCCGAGTGATTTTTTGGTGTGAAATTTCCAATCTAATTAACCGTATCCAATAGGGAGATATCTAGTAAAATAATTACTCAAATGTACTCTTGCGGTGCCAAAACATGCCGTGAAGGATGTCGTCCTCAAGCGATCGCGAAAACCCCTAAAAAGGCTGTGAAAAGAAGACCGACAAAAGAACAATTGTGGTTAAAAGCGTGGGGAGCCCTCCACCACCCCTACCCACGGGTATTTTGTACTCTCCCCAGTTTCACTCCCATCAAGAGACCAAGATGACGGCCCGTCGAACTCAACGATCGACATCTACCATGTCTACGATCTCACGGAAAAATAGGGGACTGTGAACAGTCTACTGTCTAACCGAAATATTGGGCACTAAATTTATCCTTTTTAGCCGTCCGGCCAGTCTTCCAATTGGTTTTAAAGTTTATTTTTCACTGGTGATCCTGATCTAAACCAAGCCTGATCCAGCTTGACTCCGCTGCTGTTTGTACAAGTGGTCCTTGCGTTACAGTTCACCCTCTAGTGATTAGCTACGATATTATGTATTGAATTACAATGTATGCAGCTGAGCACAGGCCCGCAAATGATTCCGGCATGCAAGTGATCCTGGGACAGGAAATGATCCCAGTTCCTGCTTGCGATTCCCCAAAAAAGAAGTAATGTCGTGGATTCCCTGAAAAGTTTTTGGATATTATATATTTTTAATTAAAATATAGATAGGACCCTGCGCGCGCTCTGATTGGTGAAAACCCCATGTTTTATCAGAGTATGAAACATAGAAAAAGCGTGTTTTATTGTTTTGCGCGTGTAAAATCTATATTTTAATTAAAGCAAATGAAGAAGCCTAAGCCGTGCATTACACTGTGATAAAACACGATGGTCATTTGAGGACACTCGAGAATAGCCTACGTGTAGCCGTACCCTTCCTCCCGTTTTTCCTCGGGAGGAGGGTACGGCTACACGTAGAGGGTCTGAATTAGGAGGTCCGCATGTCGGTTGTCGGTTAAAATTGATTACCTTGTCGGTTGTCGGTAAATTCCAGTTAATTTTTTTTTGTCGCTAGTCGTTAATATTTTCCTCGTTTTGTCGGTAGTCAGTAATATTTTCTAGAGGCGCTTACCATTCGACCAAAAATTCCGGTGCGAATTTCCAGAAATTTCCATGGGCAAATGGTACAGTCTTTTTCCAGTGTAGAAGACGATAATTGTTCACTTGCAATTTTTCAATGACTTCTTGGTTTATTGCTTCTATATTTGTGATTTAAAATCACAAATGTAGAAGCAAACAGAACACTGATAAGTCGATAGACCACAACAGCAGAGATCTTGCACAAACCACAACGGCAGCGAAAACGTCGCAAAACAAGGGGTTAAATGAGTCGTACATTGGCTCCGCACGCGTTATAAATCTTTGTACATTTCCCAGCCAACCTATGCAAAACAAACAAGTACATCACGGGGGCATTATTTTTATAAAACGCTTTCTTCACGAATTTAGCTGTAGCGGGTATTTATCGACATATAAGTAGAAAGGTTCTAAAGTGTTTCTTTTATCGAATGCGCGTCGCCGACATCTTTGCGTGAGATGTCCAACTCCCTGTGATCGTGGCCAAAAAAAACTAGCTAGCGCTGAGTAGAAAATTGGGAATTTGCATAAATTTCGAAAAAGAGGACAGCCTCGTGAGGTATACCCAAATTTTCGAAAATTTTTTCCTGGAAATTTCCTTTCCATTTGACTTTCATCCCGGAATTTCCGGAATTTTCGGTTGAATGGTTCGCTTTTCGGAAATTCAACAATTTCGGGATTTTCTGGAACTCTCACCAGGAAATTTCCATACCATTTGTCCCCGTTTCGAAAATTTCGAAAGTTTTTGGTCGAATGGTAAGCGCCCTAGCCCTTTGTCGCCCTTTGTCGTTTCTACTTTTCGCTCGTGTTCTCAAATGACAATCGTGTTTTATCACAGAGTAATACACGGCCTTGGCTTCTTCATTTGTTAATTATTCAAAATGAAGAAAAGTCAAGCGTACATGAGCCGGGCTGGCCCGGTTAGCCGGGCTGCTTTGGTGTGCCGAGATGACTTTCAGCCTGGTATTACATGAGGCGAGCCAGCCCAGTTGATGGCTGATGCGATGAACCCGGGAGACCGGAGCGAGCTTGATTTTGGTGTGACGAAGAGCTGATGAGCCGGGCTGGTCCGATAAACGCGATTACATGGAAAAATCTCAGCCCGGTTAGCTGGGATCCCGACACCGCGATACCGGGATCTCGGCTAATAATATAAACACGAAAAAAATCGCGTGGAGGAAGTACTGGAAGTTCCGTACAGAAGTTTTGTCGTCGTTTTACTGTCTTTCAGCAAATCATAATCTAGAGTTAGGATTTGTAATTTGCACAGGTTTTACACTTTTTGCTTTTTGTGCTGCACTTGAACTGCACTCCTCTCAGCCAATCAGAATCGAGTAATTTTTTCATGTATATTATTATTTGATGAAATATAGTAACAGTAATTACCTTAGTGGATTGATATGCATCCCGTGGGGGAGGGGGTACTCCCACA
>JAHPZR010010713.1:27500-45000 GCA_019787425.1 Platygyra sinensis | reverse complement strand
GTAAGCAAACTTTGAATAAGTTGAGATCGTATTTTTTCTGCACGTAGTCGTATTTACTATATATGGTCAACATACATTATCTGGGATGATGATATAGCTGGATATTTAAGCACGTGCAGACTTTTTTAATCAATTTCCCCTCTGGTTTTAATGCTTTCAGCCACACCTCTGTGTTTTCCACTGATTGGTCCCAGTGTAAAAACGCATAGTCATAATTCAAGTCTCAAGTAGTGCTGGTAGATCTCTAAAATTAGAAGGATTGTTAGAAGAGAAATAATCAGTTAATGCAGAAGCATGTATAGTGGTTAATACAATCCACATTTCATCTTTATGTATAATGACATCTCAGTAAAGTAGGAGAGGAGGATGATACATAAACTGGAAAATATTATCACAACTGTATCACAACTCTATTAATCTGTTGAATAAAACTAACGAATTGTTTTAGTCTGTTTCAACCATCGTTTAAATTGTTAGCTCGGCCTGGATTACATTACCAAAAATTTCTTCGGCCGGGTGGAACACTGTTATCACATGGAGGGTCAGCGGTTCATATAAACAGCAAGAAAAGTATTCTTAAATCTTCACGAGAATGAGAACTTTAACAAATTGTATTTATTCTTTTTTCCCTTGATATATCCATCGCGCAGAATGCCTATTGTTCTCGGGACATTTACTTGCGGTTGCAAAGGTCTGTTATAACGCTTGTTATTATTCATAGCGCCCAAAAGAAGCTTATTCATTGGTTGCTATGAACGCACGGCAATGCTCATTAGCCTGATGGAGGCGGCAAACTAAACAGTGAAACCAGTGCGCTATTGTTACTCCCTTTGTCTCGTTCAGCACAAACCGCTTTTGTTTCTTACTTTGTTTGCATAGATAAGTTTTCTCTTTCGTTACGTCGTAAGTGAACAAAAACACCAGCTAACATGGCGATCGATGTAGTCGATTTGATCCCGGCTTATCCAAGCGAATTGTTCGGTAATCGAGCCCAAGCTAACACCAATCGTTTGGGTGCCGAACGGTCGATTATCAAGCTCAGTCGAATGTTTTATTACCAAACGATCAAGATCAATCACAGTAAATAATCGGGGGTGGAAGCGGAATAATGAATAATGAATAACGGCTTAAAAAACGAAATGAATAAGGAATATTTAGGGTTTGGACGTTCAGAATAAAGAATTATTTGGTTTCCGTAAAAGAATAATGAATAATAAACGGTGTCCGACATAACAACAAATCACGTACAGAGTACGCTCAAAGTCACTCTCCCGGCTCTTTTTGCTGGCTGTGTTCACCGATGACAGTGATGAGTCTTCACTCGGAAAGCACTTTGCGGCACGGTCTTGCCCATGACTGGTTCCTTGGTATTCACCATTGTTTTAAATGTTGTCATTGCCAGGTTCTTTGACCTTTGATAGGTGGCTACGCCATGTGTTGTGTTACGATTGTCCATGGTGGCCATTTTCACACGTTTTCGAAGATTTGGACCATTCTTCTAAGATTTCAGATGACTCGCCCAATGTAATTGCCCGAAGGTTTCACGAACGTATCAAAATGTTCCCTGAACTTTTCCTAAGAGATTCGAATATTTCTGAACCTTGCCGACGACCTCAGAGGCGCGGCGCGGCGCGGCGCGCTAATTGGTTGATTTGCTAGGGCACGAGCAGATTTGTTGCGCGACATGTTGTGAGTTTGATGAAAAACGAGCAACAAGGCCAAAATTTGTTGCTCAAAGTAGACCCACGCTCTACTTTTCGCAACAACTTCTTTCAACCCGCAACAAATGTTTTTGTTGCGCGACAAGTTGATCACGCAAGGTGAAAAACGCGAAACATCGACAAAAACTAGCAACGAAATAATGTTGCGCGACAAGTTGAGGGTTTTTGTATCTCGTATTTCGCCGCCTTAATGCAGCGCGTGCACTTTCAAGTCCGAGTCGGTGTTTTCATGTCAAAGATTTCTTTCGTTATCTTTGATATTGTCATAAAAAAAAAAACAAATCGAATGTGGTTTAGCGTGGCACTGGTGAAATTCCACTGATATGGGATTAATTGCCATGTTCAGTTTTAATCAGTCTGAACGCAGAAATTGTTGCTTGTATATTATTATTCAGAAAATCGTGCCACAAGCCAAATCTGGAAAGTACTTCCAAATATGGTTTTTCCCCCGATTTGGAGGGAAAATGGCGGCGTTCTGAGCATGCGCATGCAAGTTATCCTGGACTCTTCTTTCGCCCGCCCGGGTTCAGCCCCTATATGGGGCCGGAAGAAAGGAGAGTTCAGGGACTGGACTAGCGACGCGTCACCGAACGAGAGCGGACAGTTTGACAATTTGTTATCGGTAAAAAAAACAACAAATTGATGTCAGTTATTAATGCGTATGTCCTGTTATTGACAATGAATTTCGTCATAACATTGTCAAAGTAGTCTGCGGATCCACTCGGCTATCGCCTCGTAGATCCACAGCTACTTTGACAATGTTATGACGAAATTCATGATCAATAACAGCAAAGACGCATGAAAACCTGACGTCAATTTGTTAAATGACGCGCAAAATTAACGCAATTCTACGTGTGTTTAATACCTATATTACTTCTCATTACTGAGAAAAAACAGTTCATTCTTCGACACCACTGCTTCTAAGGTAAAAATACTTTGATCTATCCTCGGCGAGCACCGTGTGGGACTGGCTAGTCTGGCTAATCTTGAATACAAAGTTGATGGAATTGCAACGTCGATGCAACGTAAGTTACTCGACAAACTCGAAACGGAATAATGAATATCGAGCAAAATTGAATAAGGAATAATGAATAACTCTGAAAAAAATTAATGGAATTATGAATAAGAGAGATCCAATTATTCCGCTTCCACCCCCGAAAATAAAATATTAGATTTTGTTCGATTACCGAACACAAACAAACACAAATCATCGATTGAGCTCGATTTTGTTAGGACATTAGATATGCCGGAGTTGATATGTCTTACTTCACTTTACTTCACTTTACTTTACTGATCACAAAGACTAATGATCTTAAAGAGTGAATGGAACTAATATATTCTCGATCTTCAACCACGATTGGTTGGAACAAAATCTTTTTCCAAGAACGTGATAGCCATTGGTGCATTTCGATCCGTCGAAAATAGGATAAACTTCCCAGTTTTCTTTCAGTTGTCAACAATTCGAATCGTGTAAACATGGAAAAACGTTCTCGTCCGCCTCAGGGCTACTATAAGAGCCTTGAAACTTCTGCGATCTCCCGAGCCGGCACTATGTGTGAAAGTAAGCCTGAAGTTCTTGGCTTCTATCAGGCCGAACGCATAGTTGCCAAGAGGATCCGAAATGGTAAGCCTCTGTTCATGGTCAAGTGGCAAGGATACTGCGCCAGCGAGAACACATGGGAGCCCAAGTCTCACCTGCCACCAGAGCTGATTGAAGCCTTCGAGAATCCTGACCCCGACCCAGTACGCGTGGAAGAGGCACGTGAAAGGATTGCTCTCGTTTTCGAGAGGGGGATGAAAGTTCCGCTACAGCACGAGGAATCGATCGAGATTCGTCATGACGTGGTCCGCGTTCTGTTCCCGAACCTGCCCGCACAGATTCAGTTAAAACCTACAGAAATCAGTGACCAAGAGTTAGAGGACGCTGGATTAGGTCCGTATGTGGAACGGATAATTAACGCCAACGGAAGCCGCTGCCGGGTCATACAGTTAACATTCCGCCTGCTGTTGTCAAAGTCGCCTTCATTCTACCATGGGGAGAAAAAAAATTCCCGTCCAGTGGAGCGCCTTCGTATTGTCTTCAGGAAGAAATACCTTGCTTGTCTGAGGTAGTGCAAGCGGCACGTTAAAAACAAACGGCTTCTTTAGAAGCTACCACATGAAATAAAGCAATGACCAACAGATGACCAACTATATGGGTTAATCTTTCAATCCTCGACCATCTGTGTTTCCCGCCAAAAAAAACCTGAGCCAGCCAGTATGGTCGTCCATTTGTTTCAATATTCGCTAAATCTAATTCGCTGTCGCTAAACTTAATTCGCTGTCGCTAAACTTCAATTCGCTGTCGCTGAACTTCAATTCGCTGTCGCTAAACTTCAATTCGCTGTCGCTAAATTCCATTCGCTGTCGCTAAATTCCATTCGCTGTCGCTAAATTTCATTCGCTGTCGCTAAATTTCATTCGCTGTCGCTAAATTCCATTCGCTGTCGCTAAACTTCAATTCGCTGTCGCTAAATTCCATTCGCTGTCGCTAAATTCATTCGCTGTCGCTAAATTCATCGCTGTCGCTAAATTCCATTCGCTGTCGCTAAATTTCATTCGCTGTCGCTAAATTTCATTCGCTGTCGCTAAAAACTAATTCGCATTCGCTAAATTTTATTCGCTGTCGCCAAAATTATTTCGCATTCGCTAGATTTTATTCGCTGTCACTTAACTTAATTCGCTGTCGCTAAATTCTATTTGTTGTCGCTTAACTTAATTCGCTGTCGCTAAAGAAATCACTGTCGCTAGAATTCCCTAAAATTAATTCGCTAAAGCAGCTAAAACTTTATTCGCGCTTGGTAAAACTTATTCGCTGTCAAAAAAGTGGTCGAGATTATTTTTAAGATCCAGTTTTTAGGGTAACAAGCCCAGATTTCATTCCATCAAGCGATGGGCAAATCCACCCTTGAGAATTGATATTGATCTTTGGAGATTTGCTCTCGTGGGTCGAGTATTTTTTGGGCGGTCGAGAATTTTTTTAACGGTCGAGAATGTTTTTTTTTTCTGTCGAGATAATCTTTGAGATTTGTTCTCGTGGGGCGAGAATGTTTTGGCTGGTGGATAATTTTTTAATAATAATAATAATAATAATAATAATGAATGATGAATGATGAATGATGATGATGATGATGATGATGATGATGATGATGATGATGATGATGATGATGATGCAGCCCCCCTCGTCCCCCTCGTCCCCCTCCCTCCCGGCACGTACGCCTATGACTCCGACTACGACTCCGACTTACTAACTTGCGATCGCAAGTTAGTAAGTTGCGATCGCAAGTTATTAAAGTTGTGATCGCAAGTTATTAAGGTGCGATCGCAAGTTAGTAAGTTGCGATCGCAATTATTAAGTTGCGATCGCAAGTTATTAAGTTGCGATCGCAAGTTATTAAGTTGCGATAGCAAGTTACTAAGTTGCGATCGCAAGTTACTAAGTTGCGATGGAAAAATCAATGTGTCCCATATAAGCCACCGTAGTCTTCGCCTTTCTCTACGGATATCAGTTCTGGGAGTCGGCTGTGATATCTCAACATTCACGTCCCATACCTCCTGTTGTGATGAATACTAGTGGCGTAAAGAACGCTTGTTCCGGCGACTTCCAGAACTCGTCGTTCATACATTCTTTTCTTAATTCTCGTTTTCATGAAGGCGATACACTTATTCTGGCGTAAGATCTTTATATGAGTCGGCGTTTGGATGGCATACTCATATCGAAAAAGGTCTTCTCTCTAGCTAAACTGACAGCTCTTATCGTTCTTTCGGGTAGAGAATTCCTCCACTCGTCCGATCGCTTGAGTAATCTTTCCTCCTTTTCTTTCTTTGCCTTTTGTTGAAATAACGTGACTTCAGCTTCGTCAGGTGGTTCATGCAGCTGTGACATAATCCGTTCAGTAAGGGGAGCAGTTACATTATGCAGACGCTTTAATAATAATTTTAACAGCTGACAATATTATGTCTCCGCACCGAAAACGTTTTCATGGGTTGCTAACGTCTGTCAACCCATCGTATGCAGGTAGCAAGATTGCTCGTTTTTGATATCTACGTATCACGTCTGTTAATTTTCGATTCATTTCAAGCCATTTCATTTCAGAGGACTTCAAATCAATTCTCAAGGGTAGATTTGCCCATCGCTTGATGGAATGAAATTTGGGCTTGTTACCCTAAAAACTGGATCTTAAAAATAATCTCGACCACTTTTTTGACAGCGAATAAGTTTTACCAAGCGCGAATAAAGTTTTAGCTGCTTTAGCGAATTAATTTTAGGGAATTCTAGCGACAGTGATTTCTTTAGCGACAGCGAATTAAGTTAAGCGACAACAAATAGAATTTAGCGACAGCGAATTAAGTTAAGTGACAGCGAATAAAATCTAGCGAATGCGAAATAATTTTGGCGACAGCGAATAAAATTTAGCGAATGCGAATTAGTTTTTAGCGACAGCGAATGAAATTTAGCGACAGCGAATGAAATTTAGCGACAGCGAATGGAAGTTTAGCGACAGCGAATGGAATTTAGCGACAGCGAATGGAATTTAGCGACAGCGAATGAAATTTAGCGACAGCGAATGGAATTTAGCGACAGCGAATGGAATTTAGCGACAGCGAATGAAATTTAGCGACAGCGAATGGAATTTAGCGACAGCGAATTGAAGTTTAGCGACAGCGAATGGAATTTAGCGACAGCGAATGAAGTTTAGCGACAGCGAATGAAATTTAGCGACAGCGAATGGAATTTAGCGACAGCGAATGGAATTTAGCGACAGCGAATTGAAGCTTAGCGACAGCGAATTGAAGTTCAGCGACAGCGAATTGAAGTTTAGCGACAGCGAATTAAGTTTAGCGACAGCGAATTAGATTTAGCGAATATTGAAACAAATGGACGACCATAAGCCAGCACCAAAGGTCAGTGCAGTCAGACAACGATCATGCGCATGTTTGCAAAACAAAACGGCGAAGCAGGTTGGCGAAGCATTTGGCATTCAAAACCATGTATATTAAATGTCCGTTCGCCTTTTTGAAAGTAGTGGATACGTGTTTGTCATCGATCGAGTTATGTCCGTAAAGGTAAGACAAAGCATTCCATTTCTTGTTTTCAATGTAATATTCATTTTTACCTTCCATACTGATCCATTCAAACTGGTACAGTAATGTTCTGCTGACGAAACAATTAGCAAGCCGAATTTTAATCATCTAAAACGTTTATTATAACATAGCTATATGCTAGCGCGCGCTGTGATTGGCTAATTTTCTATGAAAAAGAAATGGATGGCAAGGAGGATTGGAACCTCTTCCCAGAGGCTTTGCGCGACGGGATTTATATCATTGCGCAACATTTTCGATCACGTTTCAACGGGGAGTCGATTTTGAGAGATTTCAGGACCGGTTTTTTACGTCAATGCGGAATGAAATGGATCCAAAAATGGTAAGGTATAATTCTTTGTCACTTCTTTATTGTGTTTTTTTTTTTTTTGGAGCATAATAACATTTGAAAGTCTGATTAAATGTAGTTCGTTGTACGTAATTTGTTCGTGATATTTGGCGCGTCATTTATCGCCAAAAACGCTTATTTTAAAACCTTCAAATCGTCACTTTTTCGTGGAGGCCTTTCCTTCCAAGTGCTATCACGTGAAAGAAGAATAAGTTATGAGTGAAATGTATACAAAGGTCGCCTAAGGTCGCTTTGTATTGACCCGATTTCAAACCATTGAAAATCCCTTTGTTTGCACTCAACGAACTGTGAAATGTATGCTCTGTATGAAATTGGCGCGCTCGCTGCTTCGTTACCAACCGGGCGTTTCAATCAAATGGTCGCTTTACGTTTTGTTTAGTTTAAGCATTTTGTATCTCACAATCGTTTTTATATAAACACTTAAATAAACATGGTATGTACAAATATAATGGAGTATTAGAAACAAAGATGCAAATTATATATATTTATTGACTATTTTGCCTTCAGTCTTTATGCTAAAAAGAATGTTGTTGCTGTTGTTTACACTGTAGCATTTGAGGCATTTGAGGTATTAATAAGAGCAAGCATACATAGATTATTGGCAATCAATGCATGATTATCATAATTTTTTGTAGCTTTTCTTTGTCTTTGAGCCAAAGCTAAAGTTTTGGTTAAAATTATCTGTGAATGCCTCGGCATAGTAGTGTGGCCTGTGGGAAAGCAGTTCAGTAGCACACGATTCTAATTTGTGTTGCATCTTTGACATTTTAAAGTTTCCACTTTTATTGTTCAAAATTTTGTTTTATATTCACTTAAATTAAGTTTTTTTTATTCTCTTAACAGCACAGTCTGTCAGGCAGAGAGTAGTGAACTATTTGAGGAAAAAATTTGTAACCATAGATGAGGCAGAAGATGCTTTTGGTATAACTGTGGATTCCTATCTGGCCAGCTCTCCAGCCATCCCCATCAAACCCTGAGCAGGGGCCTCTCCAACTTCCAGAAAAAATTGTGGAAATTATTAAAACGTTAACTGGAGTTCAACGTGCAATGCTTGCTAACATAACACCCATTCTTCCTTTAGACCGCATGCCATTTGGGCCGACCCAGTACCAGCTGGAATTCTTCAATGCAGCTCATAATTGCCAGGCAAATATTCTTTTTATTATTATCATTTGATAAATTGTTTGAATTGGATCATTCTTCTCCTTAAGGTTATTCCTCACAATTGCACTGCGCATCCTTTCTGCGCATAATTTATGACGTCATTTAGCGCGCTCTTGTGCACGTGCACACTGAAAACATGGCGGATTTGCCTTGATATTGAGCCTTTTCAGTTGAAAAATGGCTATAGCTCACCAACAAGCATGGGCACCCCAATTTTTTTTCCAGTCATTGTAATCAACTTATCATAAACTTTGCTTGAGGAAAGACTGAACTGATTTCTATTGCTGAAAATTGAATAACTAGCGAAAATAGCAAGTAAACTGTGGTCTTTTCTATTTTGCCCTATGGTAACCATGTCAAGAAATTTGGTTGAAATTTTAATCAAGGATTCAGCTTTCTGTCTAAATCAAACTTAAAAAGTTTATTTGTGTCCGATACAACGCATTGACTCCAGTTTAATGCGTGTTCTCATGAGTCTCGGTCACAAAAATTTACAATTATTACTGGGAATGCGTTCTTGTAATAAGCGTTAAATAATGCCAAAATGGGTCATTTTCAATGCCCCAGTGCTCCTTAATAGTATGGGCACCCCCCTTTTTATTTCAAAATTGAAGTTCTCATATGATAAATATTCAGTGGGCAAAGTTTGAACGAAAATCTATTGTCAGTTCTATTTCAGGGGAATTACCTTAATGGCTTGTGCAGTCATAAAGGTAAACAATATTATTTAACAGTAAAAATGTAAAAATCATGGAAAGAAAAATATATTTTTCAACAGTTTTAACATGTAAATACTGTAAAATACAATGAAATGTCAGGGGGAATTGTGAAAGTTCTGAGCCATTCTTTTACTGGACAAGAAAATCAAGTTTTGGGTATGAAAGTGATCACTTCACTGTATCTTGTTTTAACCTCTAGAGTTATATTCAGAGGTGTAAATAAACCTTTACTTTTCAGGGTTATTGTTGAAACTTTTTAGCCAGCATGACTGTTGTTTAGAGAGGTCATGCATGAAAATATAGCTAGATAATTTCTTTCAATGTAAGCAAAGTTATACTGATTAAACAATGTAATAGTTTTTTATTGTTACGTATTTATTCATTAAAGTTTGAGTTGCAATCACTAAATGTGTTTTTACTTTTTGCAGTATGAAATGCGCAAATACAGAATCTTCCCTGCTCCCCCCTCTCCCAACAACCAATTAGGTTCGGTTATTGCACCAAGGGAGTTTTTAAAAGGCATTGTTCCATTCTGAATACTATTGGGTCTTTAATTATTTACTAAATATATATGCCTTGTGTCCCACGACTCATGAGCAGCAATATGAAAAACCATTTTAATTTCAAAAATCAACCATTGTATGTAAAACCCCTTGCATGGAATTTAGCCTGGAAGGGGGGTGGGGCTGGGGGTGTGTTCATCACAGAGTAATTGATGAATGTTACAAAAAAAAAGTGAGGGTGATGTGTCACTGGATGGGTCACATTTCAGGGGCTGAACGAATCAAAAAAAAATTATTTCAATGAATTTACACAATTGTTTTTAAATTTTTGGATAAAAAGGTATGGATGATTCTTGGTAAAAGCTATTTAGCAATGCACATTTCGAGACATCAATAAATAAAACTTTCAATGGCTTCAGTATAGATATTAAATAAAGAGTTAATCTAAATTGTCATTGTATTTGTAGTTAGCATCTGTGGGTAGCCAGCGATGTGATTTTGTGATCAAAATACGAGGCTGATATAACCAGTCATTCAAATCTGAAATGAACATAAATCCAATGGACTTGAATCTCACATTGTCTATTTCATTGTTCTTTATAGCTGCAGTCACTTTTCTGATTTTTTCTTTTTGTATGTAGCCCACTCGTGACCCTTCACCATCAAGATGGGCCTCTACAAGAATGGCATTTTTGTCCCGAATGTTCATAGGCTCAGGATTCACTCTCATTTCAATGTCTTGTTAGCTTAGTTGTAACTGTTTACATCTCTTTAATGCTTTTTGACAGTCTTCATGGTAGCTGCTAATTTTGAGGGCGAAATATTCTGTGAACTTTTCAGTAATGTCTCCAACACATTGATTGCCATGGGAACTACTATAAACTCCACCACTGCTGTCAATGTTCTGTCGTTGGACTGTTAAAACAAACAATATATTCTTTCAATATTTTCTTTTGTCAACAGATTTTCAGCTTATAACCTCACATGCAATATTAAATTTAATAGAACCAAAAAACCAGCCCAAAGTCGTTTGTGACAGTAAAAGCTAAAATACTCCATTTACAGTGAATGGTTTTTTTTTAACAGAACGAATACCAAAAGAAGGAAATCGTGTGCGAAATGTGTGCATTCGTGTGCAAAATCACACATTTGCTCTAAGTTCGGCTTGCGGTCGTTTCGCTGCAAAACCGTTTCGCTACAAGTCGATTCGCTACAAGCCAAAGTCGATTCGCTACACACGAAAGTCGATTCGCTACAAATATAAAGTCGATTCGCTACAAGTATAAAGTCGATTTGCTACAGTTGTTCAACTCGATAAACATTTTTCACAAGAGATGGGCACGCCATAAAACAGCCGTCACAGTAATTGTAAAGTTCGAATACTCTAACAATTTGGCTATAAATTTTTCCATTTTTCCATTTGCCTATATCGAGCCTGTATGAATAAACCCTCGAGTTTTCACTCGATCTCTCAATCTCGCCCCCAGAGCCCTCTTACTTTCTTTTGATCGCTACGAAAGGAATAGGGGCTCTGGGAGCGTTAAATTCATCCCAGAGTTGGAAGATCCTCATTTGCAAGTCACGGTACTTTTTTCGCTGGATGCGTCGCAACTTCCTTTCTGACACACGGAGTAGGATCCAAATATCATGCTTGTTAAATTGAGGTAAGTAACTCATTATCTGCTTGCAGTAAAATTTAAAAAAATTCTATCGACTGGAAAATTTTCGCGCGAACGTCCTTAAAAAGCCCACCCGCGCTCAAGAAAATCTGATGTTCCCTCATTGGTCCGTTTTAATGATAGACCACACTTTTCATTACATTTCTGTTTGTAATAACCTGGAATTGGTGTGTCTGTTCAGGTCTTTTAATGCTAAATGATAAATAAACTTCATAAAACAGAGAGAAAGAGGAACTCGTATCGGTCTCGTTTTCGTGCTCTTAAAATACGGATGAGGCTTGGGTAAGGTTTATTTCCATCGTTTGTTTTACTTTGTGTTAATCTTCTCGGATTCCTTGGTATCTGTATGCTCTATTCCTTAAGATATCTTTTTGGAGATTGCAGCGGACCGACTTAACATTTGTAGCGAATCAACTTGCGATGTGTAGCGAATCGACTTTGACTTGTAGCGAATCGACTTGTAGCGACTTGCAGCGAAACGGTTTTGTAGCGAAACGACCGGATACCCTAAGTTCTGATTCGAACATGTATATTTTTACAACGAGCTCCACACATTCGAGAACAAACCGTCTAAAAGACTAGGCAAGACAAGAAATGTGTCACGGGTAACAATAAAAGTTAAATATACCTTATGATCACGATAAGAACTAAGGAATAAATAGCGAACGAAAACAAAACAATGCTTGCATTTGACGAACGGTTCCTGTGTTTTTTTTATTGGACCACGCTCTGAATGGCGCTGCTGCAGCGAATATCATATCAAAAATGTTCCATAAGAAAACGAAGACAGGATTTAAATAACTTTACCTTGATGTCGCAGCTATTCAGGACCTCGATCAACACGGGCGAACGACGATCTTTTAGGTCGTCCATTAGATTTCTTTGGTTAAGGAAGGCGCACATCCGTCGTTCCGCGAGCTTCCGAGGAAAACTAACATGCCCCAGTACCAATTTCACTCCCAAACATGGAAAATCATTCAAACAAACGGTTTCTGTCGCTCTAAAATCGACACAGTGCAGGTAAAGTAACTTGTTATCAGCAAATGCTGTAGCCGTCTGAGACGTGACCTCTACGAAATCCATGGCGAAATGATCTGATCACGTGCTGCGAAAATTGATAATATTGTTGTGAAGCAAAGGATTCTGGGAATAGAGTCCAATCCTCCTCGGTTCATAGAGATGGTTCATGCTGACGCCATCGTCGGTGAAATTTCTTGCCAGCGAAAGTTTTTCTCACAACTTTTTTCGAGTAAAACTTAACTTTAGCTGTTACTAATAGCTAGTGTTTTTCAACATTTGAGTTAGGGTTTCTCGATGACTTTGGAGACTTGGAAAATTAATGTGTCTGAAATGGTTGCAGAAACATCAGTGCTACCGGTGAAAACAACACGTGCACGCGCACGTGCACGTGTAGCGAAACGTGCTGTCAGTGAAAACAACACGTGCACGTGCACGTGCAGAACTTGCAATTTGATAAGTGCAGAAAAAGCGACTTTTCAGCGTGAAAAATGTCTTGCTATGTTATAAAAGCAATGGACAATGCCTAGCTAGCGTCCATCCAATTCGGGATCCACTTGGATAGTTGGGAGAGCACTTAGGTAGCTAGAGATGCTCTCGGCTGCGCCTCGAGCATCTCTTACGCTACCTTCGTGCTCTCCCAACTATCCGCGTGCATCCCGAATTGGATGGACGCGCGCTAGGCATTGTCCATTCCTTTACTACAGCAGTTTTCACTTGCGAAGCGAAAGTAATTTGGCTAAGCCACAGTCTCGAGAGAATAATTATTGCTACGGGGGCTGCAGTACAAGAACTGGATCTTTGAATGTTCGGCAGAGCAATTAATAGGCATAATTTTATCATACAGTGTAGACTTTTCTTACACGCCACTGGTAGCCATATTAAACTGACCGCCATTTTTCACTTACCTCACTCAGCCAGCGAAAAATTACTTTTATTTTTATGAATGTTGTACCGCGTAGCACTATGAACACAAATGGTGGAACAGATAATTAACTCTAAAGTGTAAATTAAAGTGCTATGTGAAATCCATGAAAAACCCACTGGGAGTCAGCCCTAGTAAAGGGAATCAGGGAACCACACGGGATAAAGAAAAAATATTTTGACCTAGGGCCCAGTGAGTTATTCATGGGTTCAATTAGCACTTTAATTAACACTTCAGAGTTAATTCTCTGTTCCACCATTACTTTTATGTTAGTCAGACTATCCTGAGCCTGGAACATTCTAAACATTACCGTAACTTCTGAAGAAGGGGAGTCTAAAATTGTTTATTTTGTGTTCAGTGGTTCCAGAACAAAACTCAGTAAGCGAGGTATAGCAGCTTACAACTTTAAATAGTACTCATTTGGAATATTATTTTCAGGACGTACATTTTAGGGTAGTCCGTTGAGGTAGTCTATGGACTGGGGGTCGATTTTTGTCCGTCACTCTCCAGCGATCGCTGGCCAGACGTCACTCCACAAATCGCTCTCTCTCCAAAAGGAAAAGTCCTGAATCGCAATAAAACCGACAGTTCCATATTTCACTCCACATACGTAAGTTTCGGTGGTAGAAAGACTCGTAAAGAACGAAAAATCTGGCTTAAAGTTCGCCTCCTCTTCAGCCTTGATATGCTTGTAACCAACCTCGCGCCAACGGCCGTTAGTCAAAGTCAAGTACCTGGTTTCATCCTCAACTCTGATTGGTTAATTTGAACCAAGTCATGCGCTGAAAACACGACCCTCAAGCGGAGGGAAAAGTACACTTTGTCGCGAATTGGTGGTTTGCATCGAAAATAAAAAGCGTAACCATTCAATGAATTAAAGTGCCTATAACCCCAAAAATTATTTTTCACTTAGTGAAATCTTTGTATTGAGTTAGGAAAAATATCGCAAAAATTTTTGCATTTGGTTGAAATGCGAATTTTTTGTGAATTTTTTGAGTGCCGGAGCGTCCTTTGCAGCACGACCGAGCAAACGGGAGAATAGGCCTAGTGACGTCATTCCAGGCCTTTGCAGGCGTCGCTTCGGTTGTTGTACTTACGGGTTTGGTGTTTGCAGCGTCAAGTATTTTGTCTAAGGAACGTCGATTCTAGATCAAAAAACTTTTAAATTCGTATCTCTTGATGATGTCGTCCAGCGATGCTAGCTTTGACTCAAGCTCGGATTCCGAGACTGCAGAAACGGAGGTAGAGTATCACTTAGAAGTCGAGGTCATGTCAAACGGGAACGAACAAAAAGACACCTCAGATGATGATGAACTGGAAGATGTCTACGCTAACGAGCCTTTAACAGACGAGAATTGGCTAGCTCAATATGAGGCAGAAAGAAACAAAGAACAAGAACTCGAAGAGAAACTATGCCCTGGATATGCCCTTTTCCTTGTTTGGCCTGTTGTTGCATCCGAAAACAACGCATTTATCTGGGATTTCCTTTCTTTCTACGGAAGCAAAGATTGTCCCAAACTAGAAAGCGATCAATGGCCTGGAATGACGTCACAAAGTGCGCTATACCCAGACTACTTTAAGTGATTCTGCTGCTTGGTCGTGTTGTGAAAAAGCGTGCGTTTTTTGAATTTTAAAAATTCATAAAAAATTAGGGTTTCAACCGAATGCAAAAGTTTTTGTGGCATTTTTCCTAATTCCATACAGGGACTGCTCTAAGTGAAAAAATTTTTTGGGGGTTATAGGCACTTTAAGTCAAGAATCAGGTATATGATAGATAATTGAAAGTCAAAAAACATTCCCGAGATTAAGGTCTGTGCGGTTTATCATTGCCGCGATATTCGGTAAACAGTTTCACCTAAATTTATAGAGCTTTGTATGGAGACGCCATGTTGGTGCCCTTCCGAGGGGCACCAACATGGCGGCCGGAAACCAGCAGAAACATCTGTCATTGAGTTTTGCCACTGAAACGAAAAATTATCATTCTAGAGTTCTGAGACATTGAAAATAATACTTCTTCTAGTGCAAGAACTGTTCAGTTACCAAAAACGTAAGCGATAACTGCTCTTTTTGACCTTAGCGTGATCGTTCTGGGACCGTCATTTAATGTCACGCAACGCATAAATTTGGAAATTCAAATGTCCTCTATAAGAAAATGAAGAAACCTATCGAGCTTAAACGTCGTAAAACGCCAAGTTTAGGTAAGGTCTTATGTCTGATGACACTAAAACGCCAGTAGGATTGCTAATTTGTAATTTTGGAAAATGATGACGTCACATGAAAACTAAGAATTGTCACACTAGGGCTCCCTAAGGGTTTTTTCCGACACCTGTATTGTTCCGTAGGGCAAGGTATAATCTCCCAGACACGTGCACATTATGTGAGGTACTGCAATGAAATATTTCTAGTCTAACGGGATAGTGATTTTCTCGTCACCTGTTTAGTGAAATCCTTAAGTGAAATTCCATGTTAATCAGTCTTAGAAATCAATGCTTACATTTGTTTCATTTAAAAATGTCTTTATTTCTGTATAAATTACATCAGACCGTATATTGAAATGGCTAACAAAGAAAATTCTCTCTTATTCTTAAAATGTCCCTTTTTGTATAGCCTTGTCCTTGTGTGTTACACAGAATGCTTAGCAACACTTGGTTTTAAAAATACACTACCCTGTATTTCAACCATAGTCATTACGATAGTACGATAGATTTGGTAAGGCAAGTTCACTGAGGGCATTTTCAACACAGTCACAGCGACTCGCTGGCAGAGTTACAAGTCACTTAGTTAACAAAAAAGGAAATAAGCGCACCCATCCAGGAACTGCACGTCCCCCCACCACAAGCTAATGCAATTCTACCTTAACTACTTGCAGAACAGTTACTTAATACTGCCAAAAATTTCTTGAGATGGGATACTGATGCACAGTTGACGGGAATTTGCACATTACTGAATATCCGGATACTTGACTTTTTACAGTCGATCGACTGACAGATACCAACAATTTATGCTTTTTACAAGTTAAAAAATCTAACAAATGCAAAGTTTTAATTTAATTCCTTGCTAGGACTGGCAGGCCAAATTCGTCTACTTGTACTCCATCCTGGAATAAACAAGAAAGAAAACCGCATTACTACCAGAAAATAAGAACAACTACCAGACCAGTAAACTGTACAATCTGCCAGACCAGCAAACTGTACAATCTGCCAGACCAGCAAACTGTACAAATTACTAGACCTAGCAGGAGCAGGATTTCGTAAGGTATCTGGCATAGACCGACACCCTCTAAGGGGACTATTACCCAAGAAGAAAGTATCAACCTACAATTTAAGGAATCGAACAAGTCAGTATCCGAAAGTTAATACAGATAGATTCAAGAACTCTTACATTAATCGTCTAATTTTTAAATACAATTTAGCTATGTGACTGTATTTTTTAATTGTAAATAACTTAGATATATATACTTTTTTTTTATTACTCAAATATTGTAACATGAGATATGTACTTTTTATCTTGTGAAGAAATAAAGACCATCATCATCATCATCATAGACCAGTAAACTGTACAATCTACCAGACCAGTAAACTTTACAATCTACCAGACTAGCAAACTGTAAAATCTACCAGACCAGCAAACTGTACAATCCTACCAGACCATCAAACTGTGCAATCCTACCAGACCATCAAACTGTGCAATCTACCAGACCAGCAAACTGTACAATCTACCAGACCATCAAACTGTGCAATCTACCAGACTAGCAAACTGTAAAATCTACCAGACCAGCAAACTGTACAATCTACCAGACTAGCAAACTGTACAATCCTACCAGACCATCAAACTGTACAATCCTACCAGACCATCAAACTGTGCAATCTACCAGACCAGCAAACTGTACAATCTACCAGACCACCAAACTGTACAATCTACCAGACCAGCAAACCGCATAATCTACCAGACCAGCAAACTGTACAATCCTACCAGACCATCAAACTGTACAATCCTACCAGACCATCAAACTGTGCAATCTACCAGACCAGCAAACTGTACAATCTACCAGACCACCAAACTGTACAATCTACCAGACCAGCAAACCGCATAATCTACCAGACCAGCAAACTGTGCAATCTACATGTACCAGACCAGTAAACAGTACAATCTACCAGACCATCAAACTGTACAATCTACCAGACATGCAAACCGTACAATCTACCAGACCATCAAACTGTGCAATATACCAGACCAGCAAACTGCACAATCTACCAGACCAGGAAACAGTACAATCTACCA
>JAHPZR010010713.1:15000-22500 GCA_019787425.1 Platygyra sinensis | reverse complement strand
TAACAGCGGAAGCCACACAGAAATATGACCTCTAACGGCTTTACTCTGACGAAATGTCTCCCTGAAAACACAGGATTAGTGCTTAGCGAAATATTCAAAGATCCTCCGATCGTACCATACAAAAGGGGCAAAACTTCCTAAGCGGCTACTACACGTGAATAGGAGTCGCGCAGGCCTGTCACCTTATTGTTATCCTTGGGTAATTCTGACGATCGGAAGGTACTATACTGATTTAGCTATTTAGTCGCAAATGAACCACAATGGCCTCGAATTTCGATCTAGTATACTTCAGGACTCTCTGAGCTGTTTTTCCCCCAAAATCCATCTTCAGGATCTCTGAAAGCGTTTTCAATTTGTTTTAGATCATAATCTCGGCCATTTCGAAGCGAGCTAATTTAATCGAGCTGAAATAGTAATGGAGGCCGGCAAATACAAACGCTTTTCAGGGACGCTTGAACTCGAGATCTAAACCAAGGACAAAGCTCGTGGTAAAGACGCCGATCCCGCAAGTCCTCGCGCCCGTGTCCCTTTGCTGGCCTCCCATGAGCGTTTGCGGGAAAAACGTCGATCCTTTGCGGGCGTGCAAGCGATCAAATCGAGATTTTTTGCGGCTATATACCGGAAATACCTACATTCTCTCTTCTTCTCTCTCTATTACGCGGGGAGTCCTAAGGTGCCTCCTTGGGTTTTTGGCCCTCTGGGGCCAAAAACCCTGCGGGGGCAATTAAACAGACTGGTATGCTTCAATAGCCCTTTTCACGGTTACCTTTGCTCATTTGCATTACAATAAAATTTAGCATGTATGCGAGGCAATTTCGGGCTGTTTTGCAGTTTTAGCCCGAAATTGCCTCGCATCCACGTTGGATTACATTGTAATGCAAAAGAGAAAAACTAACCGTGAAAAGGGCTATTGTATGGTGAATTTAAATAGAAAGGTGGAATAGGACTCCTCTGCTCTGAGTTCAGATGTAATAATAAGAAGGTTGCAGGTTTGAATTCTTGTGAGGGAAGTTTTACTTTTCTCCATAACTACTAATGGATGGTTTGTATTTACAGTATAAATAGAATTTATTAGGAATTGGAAAACAAAAATTGTCCAAGTCATTTAAGTGATGTAATTATCTTTTAAGAAGCAGAGACTGTATTGAGATTTGACATAATTTGTGTAAGAAAAAACCTTTTTGGGTGCGGGATCCTCGCACATGAGGTTAAAAACTGTCAGAGCTATTAATGGATCAACTTATACTCCCATCTTTGTTGTAAACCATTTTAAAGTATTCAATTTTGACGCACTTGTTTGATTCAGCGGAACTGACAAACACAAGTACTGCTTTTCTGATGATCGACCGACTGCTCATTTGCACAACCTGATCACTAAAATAACTCCCTCTAGCTATGCTGTCATTCATCAGAAAACAGTCCTGAGAAAATAATTTATTATGTGCACTGATTGCCTGTGGCTCATGTTCCCACAGCATTTTTCATTCTCCCAAACTTCCACTTGTGTTTCTATAACTCAATAGAAGCATGGTACAAGTTTTCTACTCCTTCATTAAAAATTGTTTACACATGCAACACACAGAAGAAGATGTACATGTACTCTGGAGACAAAAAAGCCTGAAGCTGTAAAATTTACATCTAGTACCTCACACAAAAACAAAAGGGCTAACATCACTAATCAAGGCAGCTGCAATGGGACACACTTATTAATAACGACTAACCTGCTTCAAGGTCAGCCTCATCAATGTCCTCAGGCATTCCGTATGATCTGCCCAAGGTGTCTTGGACTTCATTAGCAATCTCTAGCATATCTGCCATATCATCTTGAAGGTCCTAATAACAGAGAAAAGAGCAATGGGTATATTGTAGTTACAGTTGTAATATTTCACAAAGAAACATGTTAATAAACAATTATTGGATGAGGTTGAGCATGATATCATGAATTATCAAAACCCTGTGTCTGTGTTATCCGCCGAAGCCGAAGGCGAAAACTGAATTCAATAATTGCTACATAATACAGTTACAGATGTACAGTGTAGTACAGAATAGGCCACATTAAATATATCAATATTCTAACATGGTTCTGAAGCTTTCAAGACAAACTTAAAAATTTGGCAGTATTTTCTTTGTATCCAAGTCTCTTTTGGGAATTGAGTAAATACTGTATGTACATGTAAGTACAACCTTTATTTAAGTGTCTCAGTGTTTAGCTTAGATAGACTAATTGGGGACACAAATAAAATAGCAATAAAGGAAACCAAAATTTTGCAATGTTGACCTGATATTGATATATCAAACATGGACTTCTGTGAATACAGCATTCAGAGCATATAACAGAAATCAGAATTACTAAAATGGGAGACAAGTTGTCCAGCACCACCTATGAGGACTTCACACACACGACCGGTGAAAAACAAAGCAATCCAGTGGAAAGGAGTCCGGTGATGAGGTGCCAAGAAAATGAGCCTGCCTTGATCTCTGTAATTTTCTTGTTTCTGCTTCGCCTGAGCAAAGTGGAATACCATTGGTCAAAAAGCAGCAAAGGTGCGAAAACTGTCATTCTATTATGTTTGACAAAGGGCAATTAGATCCCCATGCACATTCTTGCAATAAAAAATATTAAATGGTCCACATTTGGAGTAAGAGCACGAATTGAGTATGTGTGAATGTTACTGATGTTTTAACAAAGTTCCAGTCTATTTATAGTTGAATTTTAAACTCAAGAGAGAGCAAAAAAACCAAGACATATTTGTTGTGTTGCTGTCTGCATATAGGAAGAGTTAAACACTATAAACATATGTGATTGCAAGTGGGCAACAAAACAACACGAACGCGTCTGCCCTTACTAGAAATAAACTTTGATGGTTTTTCTTTATTATCACACCTGCACCTGCACGTTGTTATGAAAAAAATTTACAAATTTCCTGAAAAATCCGAGCTGCCAAAGTTCATACCTCCCGTGGAAATTGGTTGGCTTAGTCTTTCTGCCGTTTCCGGGGTGGAAATGAAAAATTTGCAGACATTAGATCAGGCTCACTTTCTCACCTCACAGGTTCACTACTCGATTTTGCGCTCATGGCTACACCATGCATGCTAGTGTTCCAACATGAGCCTGCTCGCAGGCTATCCCTGTACCATGGTACTGGACGTGAATCCTGATTTCAACTTCTGCACCCTGACCACTGGGCCATGCTACCTCGTTATTGATATAATATTAATATTTTACTGCACGCAATGTTTAATTCCTAACAATATCCATGAAAAAATTACTCGATTCTGATTGCCTGAGAGCAATGCAGTTCAAGTGTAACACTAGTGCAAATTACACATCGTAATTCTGGATTATGATTGGGTGAAAGACAATTAGGAAATTTGCTAGGCCAATGATTTCAGGTAAATGATGACGAAAATTTTGTGCAGAAAGTTTAAAAAATAAAGTTTTCCCAAACGAAAAAAACATGGTTTTTCAGAAAGATCTTCCGGTACTTCCTCCAAGCAAATTTTTTCATGTTTATAAACCCCATGCAAAAATGGCTTACCTTTACATTATTCTTTTGTTCATATTTAAAACAGCCTGCACTAAACTCATTTTTGACACAAAAGTTGTTAAGAATTTGTTATCCCGAACAAAACTAATCAGGCTATTTTGAATATGAACAAGAGAATAATTCCAAGGTAGCCATCTTAGAATAGGTCTATAGTACTAATGGGTAATCATATGGTTTTTCTTTTTCAAGAATTAGTCTGGACATGCAAGTTTTTCAAAAAGGTGAAAGTTTCACTAGACAAAGTGGCTCTTGCAATTTCACTTTTTGGAAAAACTCTCTCAAGTAAAGTAATGTTATTCCAAACTGAAATTGAAACTGTACGATTACCTATACTAATTGCAAGCTTGATTCATATGATTACCTACTTTTTGGTAGAATTCCCTTAAACACAATCCATGTCAAACATTTCTTGTCTGAATCAAATTTCTACTTAAAGCGGCACCCCACTATAATGAACCCCGCTTTAATGAAGACCCCGTTATAACGAACAACATTTGAAAGCCTGGCAGAATTACAGTAAAATATCGTGGAAACAAACCCCATTATAACGAACTCCGCTATAAAGAAATCCCTGCTATAACGAATTGATTTTGATGGTCCCAACGCACAATTTACCCCGCTATAATGAATATTTTGTCCTGTCACTCACAGTCAGTAAAAGGAACATGATGATACAAATGGTTGATAAGCCAAACAAGACTCCTATTGGTCAAGATAGGGAAACTTGACCTTCAAAGCTTTGCTTTATTTAAATGTAGCTGTTCACGCACAAGTCTGTAGACTGTTTTGCGTGGTGTATATCCCATTGTTCAGCTTGGTTCAGCTTGGTCACCCCACTATAACGAATATTTTTGTTGATAACCATATATTTCGTTATAACGGGGTCTTCCCTATAATGAAGACACTTCGTTATAGCGGGGTTCCACTGTACTGTACCAAAGACAATCAGATAGGACCTTCGCCCGAGATAAAACCCATGTGAAAAGGTTGAGAAAACTCATTGGGAGATTTGAATGGGTATGGATCAAGATTTATTTGGCTGGCTCTAAAAGATACCACTTACAGACAGTATTGTTTTCATAAATTCATCAAGTGCAACCCTAAAAATATCTTCAGTTGATGGCTGAAAATAGTGGTATTTGATTGATCCTGAACACCCTAAGTTCAACCAAAATAAATTTGTGATTTACTGTACAACCCTGAGCAGGATGACAAGCAGCCCTGCCATTTTCAAATGCGGGGGGAGGGGCGGGGGGTTAGCACTCTCTGATTCCAATTCAGTTAGTTAAATGGTGAGGTATGTCACGTGGGGTATATATTGTTTATATACACTGCACATGGACCACAATGATTAAAATACTAATTAATTATTGAAATGTTTACAATAACCAAGGCATACCTCGATTTCATCAATATTGACTTTCTTGTATTCTTTTTTCATCTCTTTAAGTCCCAGCTTCATAGCATCAACCTTTAAATAAGATGGAAAATCTTTCATATGTTCTGTTTTGTCAAATGAATATCTAAAATGTACTATTAATTTTGATATATAGAGTCTGGAAGACAGGGCACTTAAAGAATAAACATGAGTCACCAACTTTGTATGACTGGAACTGTAGACAAGTTGAATAAGAAACTTGCAACCACTTCAATCATACATGTAGCTAAACTGACCAATCAATTTCAAAGTACCAGGATTATGACACTAGTGACTGATAGACACTTTTCACTTGACTTTGGAAGGTGAATTCAGCTCAGGATGTCGAAAAGGTAGTCTTCAAAAACTTAAAGTTCTTTTCAGAACTGTTCTCACCTAGACAATCACACTTCACATACAGTACTGCATAAAGACTATCAAAAAGACAATATACATGTTCTTCAGTGAGACCATAGACTACGAGTAGTCCCTCTTTCGCTTAGTCTGTCGTGTGTGACGCGAAAGAAAACCGTGAAAAAAAATAACTGCGTGAAATCCTGGGGACGAGAAACACATGTGATTCTTGCCCACAGGATTTCACGCGGCTATTTTTTTCACGGTTTTCTTTTGCGTCACGCACGACAGACTAAGCGAAAGAGGGAATAGTGCTTCTCGCCCCCAGGATTTCATGTGGCTATTTTTTTGCGTTTTTCTTTTACACCATGCACGACAGACTAAGCAAAAGAGGGACTACTCGTAGTCTAGTGAGACCAAGGATAAACAGCAAACATGATTTCAACAGATGAGAGCAGTTTTGACTTGAGTATTAAAAGTAACTTGCATTTGCTGTGGTTTTGTTTGACTTTACTAACACCAATAGGCCATTTCTGATTTCTTTTGTGCCTCTGTTTTAAAGCTAGTTTAATTGTGAAACCATTCTAATGAAAATGACTTTGACTTGCATGAAAATGAAACTGCAGAGCTAATTTTCATGAAAGGTTTTGCACTTACATGTAGACTCATTTACAAACAGAGGCACAAGAGAACTCGGAATGGCCTATTGGTATAAACATCTTGCACTACTTTCTAAACCAATTGTAACTTGCTCAAAGGTTTTCCCGCACTTCACACCATGTCGTGTACCAGCTACAAGTCTTGGCCTTGAGTTTTGACTGGTTCACTGTATTGTCTGTGTCCATTGTACATACATAACTGACCTGAGTGATTACTTTGGTTTTGATTTTACAACTCTCAAGTAAAAAACCCCTCTTACTAGTCTACTGTACTGGTTTTGCAGACTGCATGTTCACATTTTCAAGTGTTAAACTGATGGTCAAAAAAATGCTGCTAATCAAAACAAGCTTTTAAATATTTAACTTGTGTCAGAATTTGAGCATGATCATATGTGAGAGTGCAAGTTGTTGTAAGCTGTAGGTGAGTCAATGCATAATTTTATAAGGTATAGTGGAGGTACAAAAGTAACAGCTGCACACAGAAAACACCCACCGTAGTTTTAGTGTCTTTTAGTGTCTGTGTGGCATAATTTGTCTGCTCCATGTTGAAAGACTGCTGCCGGAGATTTTCAAGTTGGCTTTCATACCTGCAAGATTAAGAGAAGAGTACATGTATTTGAAAACTTGAACTAAGTTGGAAAATCAATTAACTGAAAGATTTTATTGTTAACTTTTTTTAAAATTCAATTTACATTCTGGACAATGCGTGATAACATATTTACACATGTATTCTCGAGATGATCAAGGCTAAAAACAATTTTAAATTCAGATACATGTATAGCAAGACTCTCCATTAAGAGAAACACACATGTTATAAGATTTCAGTCAATTATATCGTATGGTGTTCAGTGTAACTTTTGTTTTGCAGAGAATAGCTGTTACTGGAGTTGAGCCCACTGTCAAATATTCCTTTGTTTAGCGCGGCACACAAACGGGGCTTAAGGGTCAATACAATGCAGAATTGACCCTTTCACCTCGTTTGCATGTCAAACCGCTGATAAACTGCGATAAGAGCTATTGAGAGAAATACCAAGATTCAAGGGAGACTACCTGTTTCTCAAGGGACCAGTTTTTTGCTATACAGATCAAGCTTAGTGTAGAGATACAGGTCATTGAGAAGCAAAACTAACCTCTAGTTACTGGGGGACTGGGCAATTGCTTAATTGACAATAGCAATGTCACCAACTAGGGTTAAGGTGGCCGAACACAGTTTTCGCGCGCGCTTTCGCTGATGCAATTCAGCACGTGCACAAGGATTTCAAAAAACAAACAAGCCGTCAATAGAGGGATCATTTTATTTACTCAACACTCGCACTATGTGTGTTATTTTTCTCTATAATTGAAAGCAGTGTATTGATGGCTTTAGTCTTTCATTAAAAAGATACGTTAGAAGAGGTAACGATGCAAAGAACCCAGCAATTTTCAGCTTTTGTTTGTTACCGAAGGAACCCAGTTAAATCCAGCGCATGCGTAGTAAGTCGAAAAAATTGCGATTGAGTGAAAAATTGACTTTCGGAGATAC
>JAHPZR010010713.1:0-5000 GCA_019787425.1 Platygyra sinensis | reverse complement strand
GGCGGTAACCCCACTTGACTCGATTTGTTTTCAATAAAATTTGGAACCAAAACGCACACAAAACAACAAACAGTTGTACTCACAGACATTCACTGCAAAGCTTGCACACTTGTGCCAAATTAGTGAATAATAGAGCAATAATAGCTTGTATTATCCTATCTGGGCAAGCCGAGCGAAGCTTCGACTTGTTGCTATGTGACGTCACACTGGCAGTGATGAGTCGGTCTCTGACAGATACTCGAAAACAATAGAGTCACCCCCTCCCTCCTGTAGTTGGATTTTACTAAAACAATTATTCCTCTCGCCCTCATGGACTCTCAATATATTTAACAATTATTCCATGAGCGCGCGTTGGATATGAGATGATAGATAGCCAACGAGGCGCGTAGCGCCGAGTTGGCTATAATCATCTCATATCCAACAAGCGCCACTGGAATAATTGTTTTATTAAAAACGCCCTAAAATATAGAAAACTAGACTACAATAAAAACAAAAAGGCCCATAAAAATCACGCATACGCTCGCCATTTTTGTAGATCATGGTATAATGGCTCATATACCATGATGGCTAAGCCAATGAAAACTCTCGAATTGCATTATCCAATGATCCAGTTTTTAAAAATCCGGAATATATTTTGGCTATTCGGCTCCTGGGAGCAGAATATCCGGAATGGAAATTAATCCAGGTATTCTGGAATGAGAATAGCTCCCAAACAAACGCTTAGGTTGCGTTCGTTTGGGATATTCCGGAATAAGAATATATTCCGGAATATATTCTGGTTAGAATTGAAACTTCTGACAGGTCACGTGACATGCCACGTGATGTTTAGCGGAAGATAGCCATTTTCTGAGGAATTGGTGGCGGTTTTTATCTATATCATCCCGCAAAAACGCGTTTTAGATGCAGGTCAATTATATTCGTCCTCTCACGTTTGGAATGACCGTCCCTCTTTTCACAGAAACATTTTATAGGGTGAAAGGTCGTCTTTTTTAACAAAATTTGACCTTTGATCATTTATATCTTCTAAAAACGAAATCAAGGAAGCTCATTCCAAACGTAGCAAGGTAGATAATTTCAATTTGCATCGAAAACGCTCATTTATTGATTAAGGTATCATGGTAGGTGGATTGACAGTGTTTGGACATCGCGCTCTTACGCTGGCGCTTTGAAAGAAAACCCCTTCAACCTATACATTTTCTGAAACCTTAATAGTTATAGAATGCAATCATATGTTTGAAATTTTCTAAAAAGTTATTGTCGCAGTGATATGAAATGAAATGCCCAGAAACACTGCTTTGCTTAAACTGGTTCGCTTCCGCGCGTGAATCATCTGAGCGGCGCGATTAACATCGGAGATGTTTTCTCACACATCACCCTCAAAAAGGGTGTCGGCGATTTTCCAGATGTGGTTTGGTTTTTTTTCTACACCCTCCTAAAGTTTGATGTTCTGAACGCGGGTATTTCCTTCCACTAAAGAGGCCATAACTCTGAAACGGAAGCGAAATTAAACAAAGCCCGACACTCTTTTTCGAAGGAGGTAGTAGGGAACATACCTGCCGATTTTCAGCCTATTCTGTTGGAAGACACGCGTAAACGAACTAAAAATGTTCATCCTTATATGCAGTTTTGTTTTATCGAGAAAAAGACGAAAAACCTTTTGCGAGATCAGTATGATTAGGTGTTAAAAATCCCCTCCGCGCTGACAGATGTCGGCATGGGTCAGTTTACCAAAACAATGGGTCATGACAACTTGAAATAAACAGACGTCTACGTTGCAGTGAAATCGTCCGAGAAGCGAAAACTACTTAGGTTTAAACAGGTTTGTGTCTAAACTGCCGTGATTATTTAGTCGTCGGTGGCATTAGTATAATGTCGTTCGAGTTTAGACTTCTTCGTTCTCCAGACATTTTCTGAAACCATATATGCCTCGTGAAGCCAAAAAGAGGAAATTTCGAGGTCCATATCGTCTACATCTACATCTGTGCTTGACTCGATCTCTCGACGTGGAAGTTTCGGAATCGCGTCCGTTCTCCAGCAATTTCGTGCGACTAGCACTTGTTGTATTTTGACCTTTAGCTTCATTGGCGGGATTTGTGTCCTCGAGTTCCTTCAACCATTCTACTTAGTTTAAAACAATGCGACCCACCATAGTTAGTCCCCTCTACTAACTATTAACTACCTTTAGCTTCATTGGCGGGATTTGTGTCCTCGAGTTCCTTCAACCATTCTACTTAGTTTAAAACAATGCGACCCACAGTCGCTCAGATCAGGAGCCAAAGATCTTGTTCAACGCTGAACTTGCTGGTTCCACCAGATTTTCGCCTCTTCGGCTTCTTCGGAGACGATAATGGGCAAGACTTTTTCTTGCGGGTTTTCGTCCTGACATAAAGAAAATTTGACAAGAACGAAAGCTTAACTTGCGATGAAACAACCAGATCGAGAACGGTTCGCGTGCGCAAATAAAATATCACACCGCAATTCGCATTACATGTGACAACTGGCGGTGAATTTTAATTAGAGCTGTCAACGCGCAGTAAGAGATTTTATGAGATTCAAAAACAGTTTTTCTCTTTATCGTAAAAAGTAAAAAAGCTTTTTTCTCCATTCTTTCTGCAAATTATTTTTCTCTGTCTTCTCAATTTGAACAGCGAAAAAAGATTTTTCGCATTTTTCTTAAAAATCCACCTACCATGATACGTTAACAGACCGAAAATTCGCCACCAATTCGCCGATTACTGAAATTTCACAAAACGATCACGTGACATGTCACGTGATCGAGATAATATGTTAAGGCAAGGCAGGACGTCGAGTTTTATAATCAGGGAAAAGTTTAGCTTGGTAAAACAAATATAACAAGAGATATAGCTGTCCAACCATATTTCTACTTTACATTCCTGACCCAGGCCTTAAACTGCTTGAGAGTGTTTACAATACTGGTTGCTTTGCTGCTGCGTTATGCGCATCTCTTGTTTTCCTTAATCATTAGGATTGTTATTATTATTATTATTATCTTAAAAAGGCGTTAATGAGTCGTCCGTCAGGAGTTCCTGGCTCCGTATGTAACTCCACATAGGAATGTTCTGCTTGCCTGGGCTGAGAGCAGACAGCTAGTGGAACAAATCCAGCTTTATCTTTAGTTGTTTCGCTTCTTACAGTTCGTTGTCGAACAGTTCGAAAGTTCTCCATTCAGTCCTTCATCACGACTTCACCTTCTTTTGCCATTGTTTGCACCGCTGGAAGAGACATGGTTGAGACTGCTGACAAAGGCATGGAAGTATCGGGAACGGGATATAAGACTTGTCATAAGTGAAATACTTTGCTGCCCACGTCGTAATTCTTTAGAGAGATTCCTTCACTACTGTTCCAAAGTCTTGGGTGCAGTTCAAAGTACTGAATGTTTCGTGCTTAAAGTGTGAAATTGCGTGTAGGTTTTCCACCTGCGTTGTTAGAAGTGTCAAAAGCTCAACTGACTTGGTCGATGAACAAGGGATTGATAGGATTGATATTTTCAATCAGTCTTTTAATTCCTTTACGTAACAGGGTGAGAGATTCTTGGGTTTTCTTGGAAACTGTTCCCTCTGCTGGACCATTTGTTTCTCTTGACAAATTGAAGCGCTCCTTCACACTAGCCACTGTTCTTTGCACCTCGCTACAGACTCTGTCGACGTTCTCTTTCGCTTCCCTTAATGTTACCTTTTTCGTGTATTCCGAAAGTGTCATAAAGACATCCAAGGTTTTTAAAAAATGTAACTGTTTTTGAAAGACCGGTTGCGAGCTTAATAGTCCCCACTGTTCAACTAATTCAGTAAATATGTCACTGTGTCACGCAGCGGGATAGGTAATTGGCCTAAGTATTAAAGGTAAATATGTCACTGGGTCACGCAGCAGGACAGGTAAATGTCACGAAATAGCTTTGCTGCCAGGAAAAAGACTTTGTTCCTTTTTGTTAACAACAACAATCATATTCAGTATAACAACAGAATGTCACTTAACTGTTAACTTTTCATTTATCAGTTAATTTCTAATTTTTGGGCCAAATTTCAGTTAACCACTATTTTTTGGGCCAATTGTCAGTTAACTGTTAACCCCATTCGCACCCTCAGGGTGACGCTAAAAAGCATAATGATCAAATTTAGGAGCCCCTAACCTAGCCTGCGTGGCAGGCCGTAGAAAGGGGGTAAGGAAAGTCAAAATGAGCGCGCGATCCTCACGCGTCTGTTATCGCGCTTCATGCGCTCGTCTTTCCCCTTTCCCTCCCCTTCGGACGCCTGCCACGCAGGCTACCCCTAACCCTAATTTGCGCGTTTTCAAGAAGCACGACCTGATCACGTGCGAGTCGAAAGTTCAGATTTTTGTTTCTTTAGGGAGTTAGTTTCGGAAAACGACACGTGAATAAATAGTATTGTAAATACTATGGTAAATCGTCGTGCGTAATAGTATTCTAAATAGTCGTGTGTTTTTTTCACGAGCCCCTGGCTCGGTACGTTTACGACTTAAAATAAAGTTACCTTACCCTACCTCACCTTACGTTCTCTTCCAATCGGAAAACGCATATTTGAGTTTGGAAGTTAAAAGGGGCAGTATCACGAGTGGTCTTTTACGTTTTTGTGCAAACAGTATGCTACAATCATAAAGGTGCACTCACTGATCAACAAAATAACCTTTAAGCGACAAATAGGCATAAATTCAATCTCCGAGAGATCAATTATTTTTGTTTTCCTCCAAGTAACATTGTCAAACTTGAAAATGTCGGCCGACGTTTTAGACCACTTCCGTTGCTCCAACAGTTGTAAACAAATTTTGTGACTATACCGACACGTTCACTGGATTTTCAAGTACCACTAAATCTATGGTCGTATCCTTCGCAGCCGTTTTTAGGCTCGTCGCGCAACGCTCTTCCCCACAATATAATAATAATAAAAATAAAAATAATAATAATAATAATAATAATAATAATTTTTTTTATAATAATAATAATAATAATAATAATAATAATAATA
>JAHPZR010010709.1:100000-107500 GCA_019787425.1 Platygyra sinensis | reverse complement strand
GTTACTGTCCAGTACAATGCCCATAAACTCTAGAACTTGTGAGGGCCCCAGGGTCTTAGAGGCGACGGTGGGAACCCGAAGGGACATGAAAACCTTAAGAAGGGTAGTAAAGCTCCCTAGGCAGTCAAATTTAGTTTTCTCTGCTAAAAAGAAATCGTCTAAAATGTGAATAACATGGCGGAGGCCATAGTTGTGTTTAAGGATCCATTCCAAGGCATCGGAAATTTGGTTAAAAAGGAAAGGAGCACTGCGAAGCCCAAATGGAAGGTAAAGGTCTATATAGTACTGAGATTGCCAGTATATACCCAAAAGGTTCCAGTCTTTGGGGTGGATTGGCATCAGGCGAAAGGCAGATTTCAAGTCCGTTTTGGCCATAAAACTCCCAGGACCCAGGGACCGCAGAATCGCGATAGCGTCATCGACACGAACGTACTGCAACGAATAAGGATCTTTTGGTATGTGGTCGTTTATACTATCCCCTTCAGGGTAAGAGAGATGATAAATAGTACGCCATTCTACAGAGTGCTTTTTAGGGACTACCCCTATAGGGTGACACTGCAAGTCAGGTAGGGGCGGGGAGGAAAAGGGGCCCGCGATTCTTCCCAACTGCACTTCCTTATGTAGATTCCCAGAAACAACTTCAGGATGTTGAGAGGCGGATATCAAATTACGCGACACCCGGGGTTTGTGGGGGCCTAGGTAACCAATGCGAGTACCATACCGGAGGGCACTAATTAAATTCTTAACGAAAGAGCTATTAGGGTGATTAACTAATTCAAGCACTAATTTATCTACATTAAGCGGGGTGGATACAGTAGGCTTGCAGTCCAGCCGGCGTTGCGCCACCTTATTTCTTGCTGCGATCGCTGGGGTTGGCTGGTCTGTTGTTGCTTGCGGACTGTTTGGGACCAGAGCAGTTGAACTGGGCGTGGTTGGCTGAGCCGCAGCGACGGCAGTGGTGCGGGAAATAGCAGGAACGGCGTTGACAACCGGAAGGTTTGTTGAAGTCAAAGCAGACAAGGGCTTGGCGGCGAGGTTTTCTGCTTGGGTCCTGGTTGGGGCAATCTTCCGCCTGATGGTACGGGCTAGAGCACACGGAACAATGTGGCTTAGCTAGGCCAGAGAAGGTGACTGTCCACAATTCAAGGTCAATTTTGTCCCAGGGCTTTGAAAGGTCATATGCAGCGCGGCGTCTAAACTGCTCGTCGTATGTAAGCCAGGCTAGGCCCTTAAACTTAGTAACCGCTTTGCTGATCGTTTGCAGATATTTGAGCAACTCTAAGGCACGCGTGGGATGGACAGCGACGATCACCAGCATGTAGGCAGTAAATGCGTCTAGCCATTTTTGGAAAGTGTCAATCACGGGCTTTTTCCTCCTAACCAGAGTTAGCGGGGACCCTTGGGAGCCCGGGGACGAGTCCTCGTAGCGTAACTGCAGAGCGGGGGCCTGGGAGCGATACATGAAGTCTGGCAGTAATAAACAAAAGTCAATGTACTCACCGCGGAGTATTTTGTCTTCGAGGCTTTTTTCCAAAGGGCGATGAAGGCCCAAAGGAGTCGCTGTGTTCGGCAGGCGAGGACCAGGAGTACGAAGATCGTCCGGGAAACGTGCTAGCGCCTCGTGGTTGTTAAAGACCCGTAAGGCTTCGTTAACCGAGGTCGACACGGTCTCTTGGATGGCCGACATTTGAGCGGGCGAAAACACGGCGTCGTTGGGGACTTGTGGCTCAAAGTCCTCGAACAGTTCTTCCACGGCTGAATCCATATCCGACTGCTCGTCTTCGTCGGAACTGCGAGTCTCCGCGTCAGCTGCCTGTTCTGTTAGGACAGTGGGCTGCGGACGTGGTCGTACGCGTACGTTTGAAGCCAAAGGTTTTGCCTTGTGCACCCGTCCATTCTGAGCGCGACCTCTGGAGCGACCTGGGATGGCTGCCGGTGCTGAATTCGTGGCCAGCGTCAGCCTTTCAACCAGACGGGCACGGCTTCCAGTGATTGGAAGATTGAGGTTCTGCAGGCGAAGGCGAAGAACTTCACTGGAGAGGTTCTTGAAGTCGGCTGTTCGCGTGACCTTCGAAGACTTAGAACGTGGGCGCGCCATAAATCTTAAAGCAAAATTGTTACAAACTGTGTACTCTCGTGCAAGCTGCCAGGATTATGCCCTGTGACAGTGTATTAAGATTTATATAGCAAGACAGTGTCTCAAAGTTTGACCAATAGGTACAGCTGTACTATAAGCTAAATAGACGCAACGTGGCGAGCTTGTCAACCATGAATGGGGCTAACAAATATATGGGCCAATCTAGGGGAAGCTAAGATATTTCACTAGATTACACGGCAAGATAGAAGCTAAAATACAGACATGAATAGCGTTTGTGCTGACTGCTAGAATAAGGGAACACTCATTCATGAATTTAGCATTCAGTATTGTTCTATTATTTATCTTATTGGATTGCGTGACGAACGAAAGCAATCCTGCCCTCAAGGGGTGTCATGTTCCATTAACTGCGTTTTACCGGCCGTAAAAGCGTTATTAATAAAGAGTCGATCTCTTCTCAAAATTTAGCTGTAAACATGTTCATGTACAATGGCCATTTAGGTAGCATTCTGATTGAGAATTACTCATAATCTTACAGTAAATAATTCATTTTCTATACATAAAATAAATTTAAAATTGAAATTTGTTATTTGTTACCTTAACAGCTGTGGCTGCACAAACTGGATGCAGTCATTTATCAGTTTAAAAAAAATGCCAACAGAAATTTATCCCAGAAGAGTCCAATCATTATTCTTGATAGAGATGGTCTTTTCTCAGTTTTCTTAGTCTTTGACGAAAACTTGACTTCCTCCTCAACATCATCAGCTGCCTTTAGTTCAGCTTTTTCGTTATCAACAGGGTCTACTGCTGGAGATCTTGAAGTCCCTCTGTATCAAACAAAAGCAACAGAAAATGTTTCATATTTTTCACTTTTTACAATCTGATATAGTTTTTGGAACTGTAAATCCCTTGAACTTGAATAGTTAGTGCCATCTCCAGTGAGAAAACCTACTTGATTTCAATGCCTTTTCTGTTAACTTGCATTGACGACAGGACAGTAAAGTTTTTCCCGCCTGCTTAATTCTGATTGGTCAATTCAAATTTCCCACATGCCAGCCATATGCAAAGAATATTAAAGATAATCCAGTTCGCATGACTACTTAATATATTAAAGTTAACTGCCACAAGCTCATCAAGTTCTTCCACCTGCTGGTCAATCAAACAAGTGCAGGCTCACATGGAACTTTGCAACTTCATTCCAGCTGGAACTTCGAGCTCTCAAGTCTGTAAGTCACTGTCGTTGTCGTTGTCGTTGTCATCGTCATCGTCATCGTTGTCGACGTTGCAACTTCATTCCAGCTGGATCTTAAAGTTCTCAAGTTTGTAAGTTGTCGTCGCCGTCATTATTATTGTTATTGTTACTAAAAAGAACACAACATATTTCATTTTACAAAAAGTCTTTCAACATTCCTACGTGGTCTTCAGTTGCAAATGTTTGACGGTTGTACACGTACAATTAAAACTTACAGTTTTAATTAACTATCTTAGTTTATAGAAATTGTTGCCAAATGATATAAAGCTAGTCGCTGTGAGCATCACAGCTTTCATTTGAATGGTGATCAACTGACTTGCAAGTTAGAACCATCATGTTATGAAAGTACAGCTAAACCCCATGGGGTATTCGTAAGGAAGTTCTAGGCATATTATACTCTGTACTAAGTTTAAATATATTAGACAGTCTTATATAAGGTTATTAAAATGGCTATCAGAAATGCTATTCATGGCAGGGTTGCAAGGATTGCCAACCATGGATCAAAGCGGTTTACAGGCATTGAAAATACTACTAAAAAATTGCAGCCTTTTTTGGGACACGTTTGTGCAAAATTCTATATGGCAACATTTATCTTAATAACAGTACAAAGTCATGTATCCCTCCTGAAGTTACTTATAATGTACACCTATCAATGATGGCAAATTAATTACAAAAAAAAACAAACAAAAACTTGGTCTGAAACAAATTGCAGAACTTGCAGACTTAAAACTTATAGTTACAATATTACGTAATGGGTATATATGTACAGTGCATAATTATATCAAGCATTCATTCTTCAGACAACTTCACTCAACTTGAAGCTCACACAAAATGATATAATTGCTTTCATAACAATGTTCTTTCCCAGGTGCATCTGCATTCAGCTATTTTCATTTTCTATTTCTTGTTTCACAAAAACACATGTACATGTACATTGAACTACATTGTACCCTAAATAGTGATTCAAAAGAACATAAAGATATTAACATTTTTCCTGGTCATCTGTTACCTTATGGCATTTTCAGCTTCCTGCCACTTCTTAATAAATGGTGGAACAATGGTTGAAGATCTATTTTTCTTGTTAAGTGCCCACAAATCAGAGTCAGTCAGTGGCCTCTTGAAGCCAGTGAAAATCAATCTACATGTAGGCAAAGAAAGGATTAATATTAACAATTTATTTACAGTGTATTATAACATTCAGTTCCAGGAAATATATGTTGTAGTTTAATTTTTACCTTTGGTACGATTTTTTCTGAACCAGTACAAAATTTTTTAAACCAGTACAAAATTTTTGGAACCAGAACAAAATTTTTTGAATTGGTTTGATTTTTTTTGTTTTTTGTTTTTCGCGTCCAAAACAAAAAAACATTTTTGGCATCTTCCATCTTCTCTTCATTTCCACTCTACCTACCTCACCAACTGCTACTCCTTTACCACTCTCCCTGCTCTCCCAACATTAACTACCTACCATGACCCCCTTATTACACATTTCATTTTTAACTATTTAATTGCGCATACTTACCCAAGTTCGAACCAACGACCTTCAGCTCAGCAATTCCGTCGCCTTCTCCACTAAGCCATCGCATGGAAAGTGCGTAATGTTTATTCGTATGATTACTTATCAATCCCGGACTCCCTCTTTCATTAAATATTCATATCAACCAACGCATGCGCACTTAATACAGTTTGATACTTAGAATACAAGCATGGCCAAAGAATCGAACGAACCATGTGTTTCAAAATAAACATTTTACGAACACTTATTAAGAGCGACTCTCCCTAAGATCCTCATATTCAATTTTCATCCAGAAATAGATTTCGCTCATAATTCTTCCATCAACTTCCCTTGGCAAGTAGGTAACAAATATGAGATAATATCCGAGAAATCGAACTTTTTCAAAATTTTCTGATCGGAACTTTTGGCATCCCGGAATGTGCTCAAAACTTAGCGGTGAACTCTGAATTTTACAAGATTTGCAGTTGTCAGTTCTTGAGAATACGGTGCATTCAAAACCTCTAACTTCGCTAGTTATAAACAATGACCTTTTGTCTTTAGAATACAAATAGTTGCAATCATAAGCTTTAATTAGTGTAATAAATCTGACGGCACGAAGTTTCTCTTGTTTGAGCTCTTATCGTAACATGCAATTTACGCTAAGTTCAGAGGAATAAATTGCAAAAGTGGCTCGTACTCACAGGCTCCTCTACACATCAATGCAAAGTTCCATCCATCATCTGTGAAAATCAGTTAAAACATTTGGCCGCAACTGTGTTTTTGTTCCACGCTTGAGGGAGAAAGTCGTGACACTGGGCTAAATAGACCGCCACATTTCCATCCTATACATCGCCAACGAACCTCCATAACAAAGTCTGGTAATCTCAAAATTAACATCGCAGACGTACACTTTTAGATGTAGATAGAAACCATAAAAAAATACAGAATTTGACTGAAGACACGCAGCTCAGCTTGTTTCAAATTGTTGGAAAAACAAGTAATTTCTCGTCCTCAGAATTTGTTCGATCGATGACCGATAGTCTTGTTACAAGCCGCTGACCATGCATATTGCAGTGTGCAACACAAGTATTAACGACTTCACCGGGGTGTGGACAAAACGTGGGGTAGGCCACATGGCCTAGGCCATGGTGTAGGCCATGGCCTACCCTGTGGCCTACCCTATGGCCTACTCTATGGCTTACCGGTGGTCAGATTTTGTAAAACATTAACACGACATTGGTAAGAGTCGACTGAGTACGCTGCATAAACTTCTATCAATCGAATAGGGGTATACTAAAAAGTCACGAACATGATTTTCAAAGTCAGATGGAACAAAACAAAATATGCCAATGTTACAGCACTCAGCCTTAAAACACCCTGTTTCTCTCTGTCTTCAACGTATCCTCGAGTCAAGCACTCAGCTTTAATAAAAGGGAGGAGAAGGTCCAATATTGCGTTACCCAAAATGGCGGCGCCACGATCCATTTAAGTGGCTGTCAGTTTGTAACATTTAGTGGAGTGTTAGTGTAAATAAGAAGTGAACAGTGGGCTGTGACTAAATGTGGCACGGGGAATGTGATGCTGGATTCGTGAATCAGGGACGTGTGGACTGGGGGACGCGTGGACTCGGGGTCGTGGGACTCACAAAAGAGGCAATTTGAGCCGTCGATCTCTGAGTCGTGGGGCACGAGGACGTGAGAACTCTCTGAGACGCGATACCGTTAGCATGAGGACATAGGGATATCAAACAAACATCACCCGATTTTTGCATGTAACATGTAAAATATAATCAGTTTTCTGTGGTGTCCAGAAAGGTATTTTAAACAGCTATCATGTGAACCAGAGAAAGGTACATGCCAGGAAACCAAGGAAAGATACAAATAGATTGTTTTAGCCTGAGTGCGGTAAGATTTGCATTGTTTCATTCCCTATTGAAAATCGTGTCAGTGACTTTTGGGATGCCCCTGTTCGATTGATGGAAGTTTATGCAGCGTACTCAGTCAACTCTAACCAATATAGTGTTAATGTTTTACAAAATCTGACCACCGGTAAGCCATAGAGTAGGCCATAGGGTAGGCCACAGGGTAGGCCATGGCCTACACCATGGCCAAGGCCATGTGGCCTACCCCACGTTTTGTCCACACCCACTTCACCGATTGCTTGGTATTTTTTCGGAAATGGGAAAATAATGTGTGGATAATCACGAGGAAAAGTTGACGTCATCTCCCTTATTGAATGTGTTGATGATGTTACATATCATTTAAAAAGCTGTCATCTCTCACGGGTGAAAGTTACAGAGTACGAAATAATTTTGGCAAGGGCGGGGAATTTTCATCCATCTCACGATGAAATTACGAAGTTGTCAGTTTGTCCTAAACACAGACATAATTTGGGCAAATATTGGTGACCACTAAGGACTTGCCAATATCCGCAACACGAGGACGGAAGACAACACTTCACTGTAAAACCCAGGACGATGGCCCAGGAGATAAAGGATACGTTCAATACACCTGTTCAAGTTGGGTCACGTAAGTTATCTTTTGCTCAGTTTTCAATATGATATTCTCACATTCAATAAATTTCACCATCGGTGAGTAAAGTACAAGAAAGCAAAGCAAACAAGAAAAAAGCAAAACAAAACAAAAATAAATGAAATTA
>JAHPZR010010709.1:22500-97500 GCA_019787425.1 Platygyra sinensis | reverse complement strand
CACTTATAGACAAGTCTGCAGATGAGGTTCTTTGAGCATTTAACAACTACTGCTATTCTTATGGGTTTCCCAAAAAAAATCCTAACAGACAATGGAAAAGAATTCAAAAACAAGAAGATGGAGGCGTTCTGCCAACAAAATGCCGTTAAAATAGCGCATGGTTCGCCTCGAACTCCTACAACTCAAGGTTTTAGTTGAGCGATCTAATAGATCATGGAAAGAAGACACAAGAGCCTTGATAATGAGCACCTCTTCCCAAAATGTCAAGAAATGGTGCGAAAAAGTAGCGGAAACAGCTTATACACGAAACATAAGCTACCACAGAGCAATAAAAATGACCCCATATGAAGCCGTGTATGGCATAAAGGCCCACCGAGAAGTATTTCATTCTCCAATTTCAGAGAATCATCAAGAGCAGGCACACAATGAAACACATCCAGATGCACATGGAGATTTAAACGAATGTGAAATTCAACAGGAACAACCCAGAAAACGACAAAAACTCACTGAAAGTCAAGAAAAGTACAACAATCAAATGATAAAACAAACACAGAAAAAAAAACGAAGCCAGGAAAAACACATTTAAAGTTGGAGATATCGTCTCTATTAAAATTGATCGGGTGGACAAGACATCACCATTTCATTCAAACCTTCTTCTGGGTAAAATTGAAGAAACTGTTAATACCTATGCCCGCGTCGTAACCAAATTTGGTAGAATAAACACAATAATTTCACCCACCCGTTTATATCTTTGCTCGGTTACCACTCAGAACATTGAACTTGATTACAATACTGAGCTCTCATTTTCAGCAGCATGTAAGAAAGCTATCTAGTATGTTTAAATAACAAACTCTGTAAATCTTTTTTGTGAATTAAATTAAGTGGAATAAAGAATTCGTAATACTTGTTTATTGGATAGTCACTTGCTACAAGACCATGGCAATGCTCAGGTATCATTGTTCCTAACCTAGAACAACAACTCAACAAATACATTACATTCCCCAGCTGTAAAACATAACAATTCCCTAACTCTATACTGTATTGACCATTCAAAACAACCTCATAAGTTTAAACACTGAAATTAAAATTTAACAGGTGCATACAAAATTGGCAATTTTTAAATATCAATTTTGCTACATGAAAACTAAACATTATGGCAATAGTTACATTTTAAGAATGAAAAAAGTATCTTTAAAAAAATTAAACTGGTTCTAAATAATCAAACTGATTTAAAATTTTTAAACTGGTTTGAAATTTTGAAACTGGATTTAAAAATTTTTGAACCAAAAAATAAATTAAACCACGACATATATACCATACTCCCCCCACAAAAGGATTGGAATTTTCTGGGGGGTGGGGGTGGGGGTTCCATGAGAGTAAAAAACATTAAAGAAAATGTACGAATATTACATAATCGGAATTTCTAGAGGGGTTGGGGAAAATCTCATCTGTGTGGGAGGTATGAGTATTTTCTGGAACTATACACAATAAGAAAAATGGTTTGATATCCTAGCACTTAATTTGGACAAGAAAAAGAACATTCAATTTTGACAGGAAAGTTCGAATCTAAAATGTACATGTACACTGTATCTGCGTCAATGGACATGTGGGACGACTGATAACTCCTTGGTAGATCATTCATCTGAGGTGCCATTTCTTGAGTACACATACATACATGTGTGGCCACTTAAAATAATGCTGTTGTGGAAAACGATTCAGTATACATGTACCCTCTCTTCATGCAGGGCCGGGGAAAAAAAGTCCTTTCATGTACGACAAGTAAATTTTTCTTTCAAACTTGGCAGGACAATGTTCAGTGGCCGACTGTTATTACCAGCACTAGCCTTAAATTAAAAAGATTACATGTATAACAAGGAATATTCAACTGCAATACCTGGAAAGCCAGAAAAATGACAATCTGGAGAGAATATTGCTGAATCTTCAGGGCAGGGTTTCTGTTAAAGATAACTCATCGTATATTATCCTATGTATACAATACTGTCATCTGTAAAATTAATGTGGTTAAGATTACTGTAGACCTTCAGGGTGCCTTCCCAAAAAAGTGCTTTCTTTACGCATGGCCTTAAAAAAATCACCGTAAACTATATTAATATATCATTAGAAAGCTAATAAACTGTAGTAGAATCCTTTAAAAACAATACTTTTTGCTATTTTTGTTTTGATAGACATGCATTTTTGTGGATAACTCATTCTCACTTTAAGTTATGAAAATAATTGTTTTTGGTAAATTCTTGAATGTGATTTAAAAAATAATTTACGACAAACTAGGCCTTTGGAGGTCTACAGTAACCTTACAGCTAAGTGAAGTCTGCTATAAAGCTGCCAGGTTTTCCATAATATTAAGCATAACTTACAGTCTGTACCCCTTACAGTACATCCCACTGGTTAAAAAATAAATTTATTGTATAAACACCAGTGAAATACCAAGTGAGCTTTCCCGCGAAAACTTCATATCTTCACACGTGAAGATAACATGACATCTTCACATGAGAAGATAACATGATCACCATTACTTTAGCTACATAATCTCTTAGAAAGTACTCAGATGCGTTGCTGTATGATCGAAACATCATCGGTTCTTCCTCGGGAATCTTCGATTATCTTTGGAAATCTTCGGTTATCTTCGGCAATCTTCGGAAAATGTTCAGAGAATGTTCGGAAACGTTCGTCTGGCCTTCGGAACAATTTTCGAAAATGTTCGGGAATGTTCGGAAAGTGGTCGCAAATCTTCAGAAAATCGACAAAAAACGTGGTCATAAGTATGTTTATATAGTAAACAGAATATTACATGGCCGCTTGTGGATACGAATTTTATCTTCTCGTGTCTAACTCGATATCTCACTCGTTCGCTACGCTCACTAGTGAGATATCGAGTTAAACACTCGAAGATAAATTTCGTATCCACGCGCAGCCATGTTATGTCCTCTATATCTATGCCAAATGAAAAGTACAATTATTTATTGATCATAGTACACATTAACAATTCAAATCAGAAAGTACACCTATTTTAAAGACAAATTACTAAATACATACTACCAGTATGTACCGGTAATTACCCAGTCAAGTAAATATATAATATTATAGATATACCCAAGCCTAAAATCAGAGCTCCTGATATACAATAAGTTACCCTGGCTTAAGCCTGTGATCATATCGAAAACCTGTACCTAGCCAGAGGTCAACTTTAAAAAAAAATAAATCACCATGATGAGCTATAAACATAAGCCCACCATGTGGTCATGTAATACTGTTCAGTGAATACAGTGTACCCTGTATTGACAGCCTGTTTTGATTAACATGGGTTTCCAATATCCCAAGACGTACACAGTTAGCCCTCCCCTCCTAATCTCCAAGGGAAAAGACCTGGAAACAAGGTTGTTGCAGAGTGACATTTCATGTCGATTTACACGAGGGGTCGTGCATATCTACATATGAATGTGCAGAGACATGGATGGACAGATGAATATACAGCCATCATGTGAAAACCAGAAGCAATAGGGCTCTGTACATGAGCCTTTGGCATGCAGGAGCCCTCCGACTGCTAGAAAGTAGATAAATATCATTTACAAACATCTATACCAGAAATAAAAAGGGTCTTGAAAAACTCACTCTGTTTTCTGCTTCTACTGGTGCATCGGGGAAGAATTTTAAATCAACTGATGTATTCACCAGGGCTGCTGTCAACTCTGCACCCTTATCTATCTCATCTTCTCTATAGAAAAAAATCAGCCTCTAACTACATGTACTTTGTATGTCTGATTTTGAGATGACTCACAGGAAGTTAATCCCTAAATAATACTCCATTTGATCCAATTATAGCCTGCGAGCAGGCTCACCTTTGAGTCGCGCGCGAGCGACGAAGAGCAAAGTGATAGATCTGACAGGAAGGAGTCTGGTGAGGAGGTGCCAAGAACGTGAGCCTGTCCTGATCTCTGTATTTTTTTTTTTCTGCTTTGCCAGAGCGCAGTGAAATACCATTGGTCGAAAAGCAGCAAAGGCGTGAAAACTGTCAATCTATTATGCTTGATGAGGAACGATTAATTATATCCCATGGGGTCAGTAATTTACCACACGTTCTCGCGAAATTAAAGTCATCCACGTTTAGATTGGGAGGACGAGTTGAATAACCGCACATATTACTTCAACCAGTCTTTTTCTGATTAAATTTTAAACTAAAGAGGGAGCAGGAAATCAAGATGTATTTGTTGTGTCGCAGTCTGCATACGAGAAGAGTTTATATTACAAACGTATGTGGCCCTGTTGTGACTGCAAGCGGCAATGAAACAACACGAACGCATGGAAATGTAAAATTTGCAGGGATCAGAGCAGGCTCATTTTCTTGTCTCAATTTTGCACTCGCAGCTATGCCACGCGTGCTTGTGCTTCAATTCTCGCCTCCGCTCCAATCACTACTACTTATCGCAACTTAAATTTAACCCTAAGCTTTAATACCAACAGTTTATTTTAAACACAAATATGAACATCAGACATTCATTTCATAATACATATTTCTTAAGACTCATTATCAATTTATGTTATGTTCAATATTCATGAACTTTGCAGAAATCAGCTCTTGTCAAAACATTAAACTTACTCTTCATTGGTTAAATCATCTTTCAGCGGTGCCATGCATGTGCTAGGGATGTATCCTTCTTCTCCGCTTCTGATGCATTTCACGTACAGCCACCAGTCTACATTTTCCCTAGCACCTCAAACTTCTCTCCAAGTGCTACAGACAGCTGTGCGGAGACATATGGAGCTGTGTCTACAGCTTGCTGCGACTCGAGATCGTCCTCTTCATTTGGCTTGTGGACACTGATCCCTCTCACGGGCAAATTGTTTTTGTCTTCAGCCATTGCTGCATGGAACCTATTGAGTAAAAACCAGTGTTAACTTTGAAGGGAAACTAATTCAAAGAAACGTGACTAAATGTTATATAATTTAGATGTATTTGGCTAACATGTTTACACTCTACTGCCACCTGTTTTAGGTTATTACTGATCTAAGGAGGTTGCAGTTGCTCTGTTTCTACTTACTCCCATATGCAATTGATTGATTTCAAGCCGTAAAGGACTAGGTACGAGTCTCTAAATTATGGGATTAGCGGCTTATAATCCACATAGTCATAAAGTGCAGACCAAGCTTTACAAAATCCTTAAGTTTGGTGCAAATAGACCCAATAGTAAGCAAGATACAGCGCCGCCATTTGAAAAATGTCAAAATTTACAAAGAAATGTATGGCCACCCGGATGCTGTCTGGGCACAGCATTTGGATGGCCATAGACCCTTTGCATAAATTGCGCCTAAATTTGAATAACAATACTTGGTACATCCTTAGCCTCACATTCATGTTTCAAGACAAAGGAAATCTCACATGAATGTGAGGCTAAGGATGTACTAAGTATTGTTATTCAAATTTCGGCGCCATTTATGCATAGGGTCTATTATACATTTCTTTGTTAATATTAATGTTTTTAAAGGGGTTACGTCTCAGTATTTTGAGATATTTCTTCCATCAACAAAATTATCTTTAATTGAAGGAAACCTGAAAATAATTCTTGAGAAAGATAGGAAAACACTAAAGAGTCATAATAAACCGTAAAGGAACGAAGATGGTTAAGGATGGAGAAGATTAACATGGGTTACAAACAGCAAAATTGAAAAATTTAGGCTAAATTTTTCAAACCATTTAACCGTGACGCATCTCCTTTAAATGAGATTACCTACAATCAGGGTTAATGGGGAGATCTGCGGTTGGTCAGCGGATGTTCGCTGCGGGCATGCGTAGTTGTGCCATTGCCGGGCACTTTCACCCTCGTGGTTTTGCTCGGCCTTTTGCTTGTCGCTTTGCCTTTGGTTTGCTAAAGTACATGTAATACCACTTTTTCGCCGATTTATCTGTTTGCTGCTTGTTCAAGAGTGCTCTGGTGTTATCGCTCCGTGTTTCTTTCACTGCTTTGCAGTCTCTTTAGCCGTCATGCCTCCTCGACGTACGAGAAATAGTTTGGAGAGCTTTGTACCGTCAGTTTCTTCGGCTCCGGCGTCCACCACTTTGGCCACGACTAATGCCGTTCCGACATCTGTGCAAGTGTCTGGTACTCCTGCTAATGCTTCCATTTTGCCAGAATTTTTAGCTTCTGTGATTCAGGCTATCCAAACTCTGATTTCAGCTATTGTACAAAAGTTGTTATCTGCGGTGGGCAGCGCTCATTCAGTTTCTCAAGGCCTTCCTGCCATTGCCGCCCAAGGTTCTTCCCTTGCAACTCGTGCGGCTCACTTGGATGCATGTGGCTTTCGTCAACCTTGGTCTCCATCGGTCCCTACCGGGTGTTTGCGGTCGACTTCTTCAGCAATTATTCCTCCAGTACCATCAGCTACGCCAACGCACGTGCTAACAGGTTTGTCATCGCCATCTCTTGTTCCTGTTTTTTCCTTAGCTTCCTTGTCTTCCATCGCACCTTGTTCTTTGGCGGTTTACAGCCTTCCATCTACAATCAATTCTGTTTTGGCCTCTTATCCAATTGTAAGTCCTACGGCAGTTCCCTCGCTGACAGCCTTACCTCTTCAACAGCCTTTCGTGGTCAGCCCCGGCTACTCACCAGTACCTTTCAAGGTTGTTTCTCAAATCACAGCAGGAAGGCTCGTGCATCTGCAAGATTTGTTAGCAGAAAACATTCCCATGCCCAAGTAAGAGCCGCAACTTTGGTTCAATGGCCAGTTAGTGCTGTCGTACACGCCGAAAAAGCGGAAGCGTCAAATAACAGACATTGCGTCGTGGATGGAAGCCTTTTCCATTTTTTATCTCATTCTTTGCTCGTCTTTCCCGCATCGATGGAGAGATCTGACAAGCTACAAGCTTTTAATTCTCCGAAAATATCGTCAATTTAGCGGGTTTTGCTGGCTGGACTATGACCGGGCCTTCAGGGAGCATGCAGCTGCAGAAAAAGTCACCGATTGGTCTAAGATGCATGTTCAGCTCTTCAACTACCATACAGTTGGCGCTCAAGTTCACACTCGCCCAGCCTCATCCAGTGTTCTCTCGTCCCAGGCGGAGGCCTCTGGTAATGCTTCTAGTAAAGTCATTTGCCATTCTTGGAACGCTGGTCATTGCATTGCGGTTAATCCACAGTGTCGGTTTCGCCATGCATGTAGCAGGTGCTGGGGCACTCATCGTGCTTCTTCTTGTACTTCTTCTCCATCTTCTCATGCTCGCTTGCCGGATCATGAGGAGCCCAAGCGTCTCAAGCACCACAACGGTTTTGCTCTTGTTGTTCCCCATACAATAGTTATCGAGTTGAATTAGTTATTGCAGTTGTCTTTCTTTAGTTGTGTTAGCTTATTGGATGCTATTTGGATGCTATTTTGCTATTTGAACAGAACCTTTGTCATATTTCTAGCCTACTTACTGCTAGAATTGTTTCTATTATTATTTTCATCCTACGCACCATTTTGACATTGCCAGCTGTTAGGGAAGTTTCTCCACTTAACCTTGAGTTATTTGAAGCTGAATTGACACTCTATCCTGATAGGGCTAAGGCAAACTTTGTCCTTCAGGGTATCAAGGAAGGATTTACATGCAGACTTCGTTGCGATAAACCTGTAACTTTGAAATCCGCTAGAAGAAATAAATTGTCCGCTTATCAGCATTCCAGTGTGATCGATGCGTATTTAGCTAACGAGGTTAAGTTAGGCTGTGTAGTGGGTCCTTTTGATGCTCCACCGGTGCAAGACCTTCAGGTAAGCAGTTTTGGGGTGATCCCTAAAAAAAAGCAGTCGGACAAATAGCGCCTTATCGTGGACCTATCGTCACTGCAAGGCCACAGCATCAACAATGGAATCGATCCAGAATCTTGGCATCTCCAGTACATCAATTTGAAAATGGATGACATAATCAAGATGGTTTCTAAATCTGGGCCGGGTGCCCTCATGGCTAAATTTGACATTGAGTCTGCATATCGGAGCATTGCTATTCATCCTTCGGACCACCATTTATTGGGCTTGAAGTGGCGCAATGCCTATTACATTGATCTCGCCTTTACCATTTGGGCTTTGCTCAGCTCCAGCTATTTTCAACTCAGTTGCGGAATTGGTCAATGGGATTTTGGTCCATAACTATGGCATTGAGGACTTGTCGCATTATTTAGATGATTTCATTTTGGCAGCTCCAGCGAACTCAGTGGTCTGTGCCTCCAATCTTCAAGTAGCTGTAGCAGTGGTTGCCAGGTTGGGTCTCCCCTTGCGCCCTCAGAAATGCTTGGGTCCAGCATCTTGCATGGTAGTCTTGGGAATTGAATTAGACACAGCAGCTCAGATTGCACGCCTTTCCAGCTGATAAGTTTTCTGCTTTGTAAGAGGTTCTCTCCCATTGGTCAACCTACAAAAAAATCTTTTCCTTGATTGATTGATTGGTCGGTTGCATCATGCTTGCATGGTGATTGGGCCAGGTCGCACCTTTCTTTGCCGGATGATTGATTTATTGTCCTGTTTTCGCAATGATTCTCATCTGATACGCCTTAACGTAGAGTTTAGAAAGGGCCTGGCCTGGTGGGTAAAATTTTTTGGTCAGTGGAATGGAATATCCTTTTTCCCATCCTTGAGCCTTTGCCTGACTATTCCGTCAGTTCTGATGCATCTGGTGCTATTGGTTATGGTGCTTTTATGGAAAACGAATGATTCAATGGTTGGTGGTCTTCTCTTAAACTTCCACTGTCCATTGCCTACAAGGAGCTTTTTACGGTCGTTTTAGCAGCCCATGTTTGGGGTCCCGGTTGGTCCCCCAGGCGCATTATGTTTCACATTGATAACGAGGCTGTTGTTCACATTCTTAACGCACGGGCGTCTCCAGACCCAAACATTATGCATTTGCTGTGTAGCCTACTTAAAGCGGCTGCCTGCTTCAGTTTTACATTTGGCATAGCTGACGACTTGTCTCGCTTCAATTTTCAGGCCTTTCATACTCAAGCACCACAGGCCAAGAAGTTTCCAATCCTCATCCCTCTTCAGCTCTTAGCCCAGCTTTCCATAGTCACTTAGAAGCTTGCTGCCTTTCGTTCATTTTCCAAGGCCTTGCTTTTTCAACTCGCTACACCTATTCTTGTGCCCAGGAAAAGTTCGTAAATTTCTCCATCATGACTGGACATCTCAGCCCCTATGGTTCTCCATGCCCAGCCTCGGAATGGACCCTCTGCCTTTTTGCAACATACCTGGCCGACTCTCTGTGGCACTCATCTCATCTACTGTGGGAGGTTGCCATTGTTACCCCCCTTTATTTGCTTTTTGCCCACACTTGCTCATTGCCTGTTTTGCTGTCAATTGGCACCTGCCCTCCATTTTGAATACTGCCTTATCGACAAGTTAAATGAGATTATCTATTATCAGAGTTAACGAGGAGATCTGCCGTTGGTCAGCGGATGTTTGCTGCGGGCAAGTGTAGTTGTGCCATTGCCGGCACTTTCGCCCTCATGGTTTTACTCGGCCTTTTGCATGTTGCTATGCCTTTGGTTTGCCCCACCCACCTCTTGGTTTATGGTGGGCCCTGGTGTCCAGGAAAGTATACTTATTCTCCACTGAGAATCTCAGTGTGACAAATGCCATGAGGAGGTGACCTGTGGGAGGTTGCCATGGTTACCCCCTTTATTTGCTTTTTGCCCATACTTGCTCATTGCCTGCTTTGCTGTCAATTGGCACCTACCCTCCATTTTGAATATTGCCTTTTAGTTATTGACAAGTTCAATTGCTATATCTCAGTCAAAACTAGCCTGATTAACACCAAACTTAGGGATATTGTGAATCTCAGTGTGCTCTTTCTGACTATATCGATCAATATATAGAACTCTGCTTATCCCATAATTTACAGACTCTATGCCATGGGTAGTTGAAAACACATCGCTTGCTATATGTTTGCAGATGATTCCAAGTGTTATAAGGTTATTAATCAGGACTCTGATATCGTAAACTTGCAACGTGACTTAAATGCGCTTTCTACTTGGTCAGTTAGTAATGAGCTTTTCTTTCAGCCTACTAACTGCAATAATCGACATATTTCTAGAAAACGCAATGGTCCGCCACGCACCTATTCACTAAGTGGCATTAGTTTGAAGATCATTTTTTATTAAAGCCGAAAAAGATTTAGGTATTTTAATTTCTAGCGACACGACTTGGAAGGAGCACATCGTTATGGTGGTAGCTAAAGCAAATAAGATGTTAGGAATATTTGGATCTGGTTTTCTTTTATAAATGTCTAAATAATCTGGTTGATTTTACCTATGAATTTGATCACTATTTCTCTTTTGTTCAGGGATGCGCGCAGTCGTGCAAACACTGCTCATTGCCTTAAGAGATTACTTTTTCAATAGAATTACGATAATATGGAATGGTACTCCTCAAGATATCAAAGTACTGTAGCTAATTCACTTCGTTCTGTCAAACGCCAACTCAAATCTTTTTACTTTAAGCGATTATATAATGTTTTTGATGACGGCAACGGGCGTTCTTTCAAGATTATTTGTCCCGAGTGTCGCCGTGTTAATATTCTAAAAGCTTGCTCTTGTTAGTGTCAATGTAGTCCACGATTTCATTACCTTTTTCCATTTATTTCTTTCTACTTATTAGATTGATATTTATAGCATATTATTAATATTTAATTGTAGTTTTGGGTAAGGGGTTGATTTTCTACATTTTATGGGGTTGGATTAGGAGTGTGAACCTAGTAGTTGACTACGTGTCCTATTGTTCTCTCGCCTGTAAATTGTACGAGTCTATTAACAAATAAATAAATAAATAGTCCTTCTCGGTTTGAAATAAGGCAATTGATCAGTTGCATGAAGCAAACTGCACAATTGTTGCGAGCAAAGGTTACCTCTTGTCTCTCACACAACAGAAAGAGAAGGGAATCTCTGACTCGCAGGGTACTAAAAGCAATAGAATTTTGACATTTTCCAATAAATTGAGCATTGAATTGATGGTAGATCCATTAAACTGAATTTCATGGAGATTTGCTTGCCCTCAACATCCAAACCCCTTGACTATGAATAAGGCATTAGTCCGCATTGAGTATGAAGGTGCACAAATTCATGTAATACCACAGGGTGTCCATCAAGCAGTGTGTCTGTTTATGTTCCAAATATAAATGTATGGGAGAATTTTGAAGAGTGTTAATATCGTAAACTTATAGAGGAGTGTCTAAGTTAAAGCTTAAAATAAATATAAACGTACCTCAGTTGCTGTGTATTGTCGTTTCTGTGGCTCTGAATGGCAAATTTGAGCGACTTGGGTGGTTTTGCGTTACTGTTACTATACGTTATTAAGAAGGAGACAAGGGTGGAAAGCTCATTTTTGACCTGTCCAGCGCGAAGCCGATTTTCACCCAAAAATTAGATTCACCCGGCTTCCAAATCGAACACCAGATAAACTGAAAGGTTGACGTTTCTTCTCGTGGCATTCAATCGAAGATCCATTCAAAATCCAAGCGTTAGCCGCCAAATTATTTTCGAGAAATGCAGCTTTCGAAGCGATTAGCATCCGCGGCACGGATTTCGTGTGCCAAGGAGCAACCGTCACTCTGTTTGCTCCACGCTGATTGGATGATGCTAAACAATCGTGTCGGGTTTCGGTCACGTGCCATAAGCTTAAACTCTATGGGGTCAGCTCTCAATCTCTTAACTGGTTCCAGTCCTATCTATCTGATCGGAAACAACAAATGTTTATTGATGGAGTTCATTCTGATTTCTGTAATATAACATGTGGTATTCCACAGGGGTCTATTTTAGGCCCTCTCTTATTCACTATTTATATTAATGATCTCCCTTCATGTAATTTGTTTTCAAAAGCCAGAATGTATGCAGATGATACTACCCTTACCACATCTGCAGAAGATCCATGTGGCCTTGAACATAAAATGAATTATGATATGAATTTAATCCAGTCATGGCTGTAAGCAAACAAATTAACTTTAAATGTTAAGAAGACTAAATACATGCTTATAGGGAGGCAATTTAAGTTATCCCAAATAAATAGTGACTTCACAGTCAAAGTTAATAATACACCCATAGAAAGAGTAATTAAACATAAATCCCTTGGAGTTCAAATTGATGAATCTTTGAACTGGCGCCCACACATTGATACCATTTCAAAGAAAATATCCGCTGGTATTGCTATCTTAAGGCGTTTAAGTCATTTTATACCATTTGATACTAGAGTGGATATGTACAATGCACTGGTAATGCCATATTTTAATTACTGTGGTGCCGTATGGGGTAATATCAATAAGGGACTAGCAGACAAACTTCAAAAGCTGCAGAATAGGGCTGCTATAATTCTCACCTTTTCTAACGATGATGTGCGCTCAAGTGTTTTGTTGGATGAGCTTGGCTGGGAAAGGCTAGAATATGTAAGACTTAAACAGTTGGCTGTGACAATGTATAAAATCCATAATAATCTTTCCCCAGCGTATCTGAGGCGGATCTTTACCAATACCTCAAATGTACGTCGTGTGGTTCCAGAAAATATTCATACCCCCCCCCCCCCCACGAATGGTTCTTTAGTTTTTAACCCCCACCCCCTTGGAATCTTCCTTCCAGAGGGTCATTTGTGGACCCCCCCCCCCCACCCCCCAGGAATTTCCATTTTTTGGGACGAGGTTCTTTTTTAAATTAACGGCATAAATAAGAAATTAAATAAACCAGAAATAGTTCTTTTATTTTCACACAGTCTTTACTAATAATAAGTTGCACGAACTACAACAATATTTTGTAAGATTATGCAGTGTTCGCTTGGGATAAAATAGCGACGACGTTTTAACGAGCGAGCTAAGAAATAGTCAGAAATTAGAAATTAGGTCAATAATTTTTGTACCATTGTAAAACGAGACGGAAGACTTCAAAAATTGTTGCTATTTAAAAAATGACACGCACAAATAGTAAAATAACAAATTAACTAACAGCTGAACAACGACCTTTGAATCTGTACGCTTTATAAATACTCACCATCGATCAGATAGCATACTTTTGATTACATCTGCTTAAAAATAACTCTAAGCGTTCCAAAACACTTTGAACACTAGTAAATTAATAGCGTTGTAAAGCTTTCCGACTCAGTTTGTCCTGAAAAAAAAACGAAATTTGACGAAACGAAAACACAAATTCCAATCGCCCTAGAATCCTTTGCGAACGCATTGTTACTTCATGTATGGGATACACGAGGTGTACCACTCTGGGTACTAATTTGCCACGGTCAGCCATCTTGATTTATCTCGCGCGCGGAGGGCGCAGAAATGAAGGGATTATCCATCGTCCAAAGGATGAAAGTGAATTCTTAGCAAAGAAAAAGACATTTCAAGCAAACATCTTCAATTTCTTTTTAAAAGGAGAGCCTATTTGAAAGTTTTGGGGCGCTTTAAATCAAAATATTTACCGTAGGTTTGTGTAGTACGATTTGCAACGTTTATGCCTCCTGGAAATTTTTCACGTGCCCAACCCCCCACATCCCTTGGAGATTTCTACCTTTTAACCCCCGCCCCCCCACCTCCTAGGAATTTCCATTGACCATCCGTGGTGGTGGTGTGGGGGGGGGGGGGTATGCATATTGTCTGGAACCACACTTTCACACAATCTCAGAAATTCTGAGATAAATTATTATGTCCCCAGACCCAGAACTGAGTCTGCAAAAGGGAGCCTACACTACAGAGGATCTGTTATGTGGAACAAGATTCCCTCAGAGATTAGAAAAACTGCCTAGTTTAAATGTTTTTAAAACTTCATTTCATGGGAAAGATTTTTCTAATACACCTTGACCCATTGTAACTCTTATTATTCATAATGTAAGTTTTTGTATTTTTAACATTATAGTCAATAGTTCGTTAGAGTATTTTAGTCTAGTTTTTAAACACGATTCCTAGGAAGACCATGTTAAATGATATAATTTCGTGTATAAATAAAGTTTGATGATGATGATGAAGAACAATGCCCAGTTAACAAATGCCTCATGTGGAAGGGGAGACAGGGGCATATTCGTGCCAGCGATTCATCTACTGACTAGCCTGGAGTGAGGCTTATGCGCGTGACGGAAACCCGACACGACGACAACCCTCTTTGTTCCCGTAACTTACTTGTGATGGTTTTCGAATTCCGGATTAAGCTGAAGGTAAAGAGAACTAACGATTGCACCGGCGATGTTTTCTTTGTTAAGGAAAGAGACAAATCCTAATGTGGACAAGGAAAGAAAAAGCTATGAACCTTCTGCTTCGCTTTTTATATCCCTAAAGCTTAAAGGCATGGTAAGTTTGAGCTTAAAATATCCAAATTTTTTATAAGAGGGTTGTCGTCGTGTCGGGTTTCGGTCACGTGCCATAAGCCTCACTCCAGGCTGGTCAGTAGATGAATCGCTGGCAAGAATATGCCCCTGTCTCCCCTTCCACATGAGGCATTTGTTAACTGGGCATTGTTTAGCATTATCCAATTAGCGTGGAGCAAACAGAGTGACGGTTGCTCCTTGGCACACGAAATCCGTGCCGCGGATGCTAATCGATTCGTAAGCTGCATTTCTCGAAAATAATTTGGCGGCTAGCGCTTGGATTTTGAATGGATCTTCGATTGAATGCTACGAGAAGAAGCGTCAACCTTTCAGTTTATCTGGTGTTCGATTTGGAAGCCGGGCGATTCTAATTTCTGGGTGAAAATCAGCTTTGCGCTGGACCAGTCAAAAATGAGCTTTCCACCCTTGTTTCCTTCTTGTAACGTATAGTAACAGTAACGCAAAACCAACCACGTCGCTCAAATTCGCCATTCAGAGCCACAGAAACAATACACGGCAACTGTGGTATGTTTACATTTATTTTGAGGTTTAACTTAGACCTTCCTCGATTTAAGTTTACGATATTAAGACTCTTCAAAATTCTCCCGTACATTTCTTTATATTTGGAACATAAACAGTTACACTGCTTGTATGGCCCCCCTGTGGTAATACTAATAGAAGTGAACTACATGTAACTGTATTTGATAAATGAAAAATATGCGAGAGTAGATCATCTACAAGCTGCAAAAGACAGCTATCCTGCCATTAGTTGGGTGTGAATAATCAAAATATGAAAAAAAATATCAATAATCGTTCTTGTCTGCCAGTCTTTGGGTGAAATTTAAAAGTGATTCGTTTAATGCCGTTTAATTAGTACCAGTCCACGCGCAGCTGAGATTACATAAACCTTACGTTTTGGATGTTGATTGAGCTTATTTTTAACAAGCGTATTTTTAATTCTTATGTCGATACCATACATCAGTGTATACGCACATACACAGGAAGTTACAGACGTAAAACACAGAATAACAAAATCGCTACTGATTAAAAAGAAAGCATGGATTGAAAAACCGCAAATTGAGGTAAAACTTCGGTAGGTGTGAATCATGTTTTGGCGCGAGAGCGTGACCCGTAAGTTGACCGCGAGTGTTTCACACGCGTACGCCACCGGTTTTCTTAGCCGTAACTACTTTGTGCTTATCTCGGACTGCAGGATTCCAGAAATCTCCCTTTCCAAAATCTCGCCACTAATTGGGACAACTACAACGAGTGGTTCGGTGTGCAGCTGGCAAACTGATCGAGCATCAAAGAAAGAACCTGGGAATGAACACTTATATGTCAATACCTCATCGATCAAGATCGACTATTATTCGTTTTATCATCTCCAGATACTGAAGCTATGTCCGAGCTCCTCCCCCGTCGCGCTCAGCAAAAACACGTGTGCTGCAAAACCTGCGCCTGAGGTCATCACGGTAAAGGAGGAGCTGGCCTAAGGCGGGACAATACATCGTAGGGGCGCTGTAGTTTTGATGCATTTTGTTTGGGGTTTTCTTAGTGGCTGTGATCAAACTGATTCACCTAGATTTCGCAGTTGCTTTTGTTGATTGAACCCCGGAACTGAACGGTGTACATTTCGAAAGCAAGGTAAGGCATTTAGTTGTGTCAGTTTCATCGGTGCTTGTGTTCAGTTGTTGTTGTACATAGATCTTCTTCCTTCCTCGCCTGGCTAAAAGTCGTTTTAATTTGCGGTAATTATACTTTTTTTTAGCATTTAACCTATCGAAGCTCTCAGTTACAGCACATGTTTTGCCAAATGGCCGTACTGTGCCCACAAACAGCAAAGGAGCTGCAAGCACCGCCTTTCCACCTGTTAGATGGCATGACAAGCTTAAATTAATCAGTTTCAATTTTGCCCGTGCGGGGTGGCTAGGCTAAAATCAAATCGCTTTTTTAGTTTCTCTTTGCAGTCTCTTAGTTACTATTCATTCACATGTAACTTGTGAGTTTTTAAATCGGTCACATTTGTCTGCAGCAGCACAGCTCTTGACTTGTCACACAATATGATAAACAACGTTACTATGGTAGCATTAAAGGTTGGCAACATCGAAATCGATTTAGCGTCACTTTCGGCAAAAGGGAAAGCAGTAATTGAAAAGCACTTGAATGTGCTTTGTTATTTGTTAAAAGAGAATATTTTCACTTGGTATTGCTTCTGTTTAACCGGTCAACGTTGTACATTTGGAGCTTAATTTTAAACTTATTTCTTTAGCCTTGGCCCTCTGCGGCTTGTTCATTGTCTTTGCGCCGTTTAAAAAACTTATGTCTTAAAAGTCTTATGCTTATTGTCTATGCATGTTTGACTTGAAGATGCCGTTATGATTACGCCGTTTATCACATACAGGGCAAAATTACTGAATGCTGATTGGCTGAGACAGAGGGCATTTTTCCTTAATCACGAGGGCACTTTTGGTAATCAAGAGGGCATGATTACTTGATGCTGATTGGCTGAGCACGCATGCATTGAGTTGGTTTCCCGCTTCAAACGGATTCAGAAACGCATCGCTTCTGAGTTTGATCTAAACACGGTTATTTCATCTTAACGTGAAAGAGAATCAACATGCAACAAAGCGCAGTCTTTTGGTGGAAAAGCAAAAGGATTTTTCCGACTAAAAATGCATTGATTCGCAGCCTGAAAAACGTTTGAGTGGAGACGGCTGGTGTTGCACGAAACATATAATTACAGAACTTCATGGCCGCCAAACTGAAAGTTAATTTCTTCGTTTTGCTTCGGGTCGCCTTATTAGTATTACAGCTCACTTTATCGGCGTAAAAACAGCGTAAATTTTGTTGGTACGTGAAGTTTTCACAGTGGAAAGGACAGTTTTGGATTCAAGAAGTTATTAGAGCTCGTTTGGACACTTGTTTACGTCTATCATCGATCGAAGAACAAGTAGTTTCACGCCGTTGCAAGCTTCGCAAAACAGGTGAATAAAATTAGATTGCTTATAGTTTTGCTTGTAAAGAAATGGCTTTGAGTGAATTGAACCAAGTTGCTGTGTTTTGCTTACTATTATAGTAGGCTTTCCCCGTGTTACTGCTAGCCTGTTAAATAATGACAACCGGCAAACCTGTTTACGCGACGGCAAGATCTAGAACCTTTGTACAAAATTTTGCCCTTTATGTGATAAACAAGTAATCGCAAGTGCTCTCGGGCAATTAAGGATTAATTTCACTTGTATTTTCAAAGTTTTCGAAATTGCCCTCGTCGCTTCGCGACTCGGGCAATTTTGTGAAAACTTTGAAAATACTCGTGAAATTAATCCTTAATTGCCCTCGGCCCCATGCGATTACATATACTAATATTGTTTGTTGTCCTTAATGATTCGCTATGTCCTTGAAGCAGTCAATTGTTAACATTTCCACAAGGCTTTATAAGCCTTGCATAAGCAAAATGTTTGTCTTTGCCAAGTTTGCTCCGTCTGAGAGTCTAACCTGTTCGTCGTACGGATTTAAGCTTCAGCCGGTTAAGCTTTCATGGCATGTAAAGCTTCATGTTTAATTCCTTCACAGGCTTGCAATTTAAAGAGTTTCTTTTAAATAGCGATACTCACCGTTATGTCACCTATTGTCATTAATGTGCCAACCAGAGGTTTATTCGCTGTCAAAAAAAAAGGTTCTTTTGTTGTGGTTGGCAAAATTTAAATATCAAAAGACTTGTTTGTAAACAGTGAGTATCGTTATTAAGTGATTTACTGCATTAGCAATACAGCTTGCTTGGTCAAGAGCGAACACTCTTTGGAAAACTTGTAAAATATAAGCTTAACTTTTACAGTTTGGATATTTTTGCCCAAATGCCGGACTTATTTTCAATCCGCAAGAAAAGAACTGAAGTGAAATGGTGATCATACTTGTATACTTCTTGGTTTGTCTCTCCAGATGGAATGATTTGCATTTAAAATGGTTCTTTCAATAAACCTCTATTGTAATTCATTCTACTTTGAAGATTGCTTCAAAGTTGATTATAAGCTTATTTAAGAAAAAAAAAAATGAGATTACTATTTTGACTTTAAGCAAAATAATTTTTTCCCTTTGAATAGTAAGATAGCTGGCAAAGCGGAAAAACCGCTGATTGGCTGAAAAATCCGTTGCCTTGGAGCATGCTCAAGCGCTTATTCCGCTGACAATTTGCGGGAGCCAGTTTCGAAAATGTCTGAACATTTTGTAAACGGGAGCATCGAACAGCAAGGATTATTTTAGATTTTTGCCCAGATGGAACTTCTAGCCTGTCGTAGAGTATGAGGATTAAGCAATAGTAAGTATGTTTCAAATGTTAGCCTGGTTTTGTCGCTTTCTTCGAGTGTTATTCCTTGTTATTATTTCTTTTGTCCGTTGGTGTCGTGTTCATTCCGTGCCAAGCTGAAGCATTTGCTTTGTTTATTTACAATACTCTTCTGCTGCAGATTTTGGTGTACAGATGAGTTAACACAATGAACACAGCATAATTGAAAGGTAAGCCAAGTTTTCTTTCCTTTCCTTCCGTAAATGGTTGATCTTTGTAAGTGGCACAATTTTCTAATTCGCGTGTGGCTTCCGGAACTCTTTGGCTCGATGAGTCTAAATTTTTAAAAGTTGAAGATTTTGTTCGCTATCGTTTGAATTACCCGTCATATCTTGACACTTAAAAATACAATGCCTTACATGCATGCAATGATGGTTTATAGGCCCAACCAATTATGTTCAGCCCGTTATCAGCATACTATTCAAGGTGACACATTCTTTCCTACGTTTAGATATATCTTCTAGCTTGTGTTGTCTAAATTTGAACGTTTCAGTGGTGCAAGAATCTGATATGACAAATGCACACTAGGTTTTTTTTGTTAGGTATTGAAATGGACTAATTGCATGGTTTTGAAAGAGTTTCTAACTTATCTTGTGAATTTTTTTGGACCTGAAGACAGATGTTTTTGAGGTTTAATTACAGTCTGATGATGATGAGTTAATAATTTAAACTTCCCAATTACAAACCTAGCAAAATGACTGAGGTATTCACTAGGAGATTGGGGGTCTCCTTCAGATGGTTGAAAGAAGTTGTATAGTGTTCAATGCTCTACACAGTATTGTATAGTGTATAAACAAGGAAGATACTAAGTTAATGACATTTCTTCTTGCAATGTAATAAGTATTCAAAGGGTGAAGCCAAAATAAAGCTTAATTTAATTTTACATTTTTTCCTCTCTTTTTACACACTTAGACCTCAAAACTCTCCTCCTTTCTTTTAATGACTTGGTTCTCTTGCTGGAGACATTGAGACGTGACCATTTACATCAACTTGAAGAAGTTTTTTTCATGGATGAAATGAGTGCCATCTTCTTTGGAGAGGATACTAAATGATATGTCCCATTTCATAAAAAAATTTCAAATCAGACAGATTAAATAATATTTACCTAATTAGGGTACGAGAATGTATGGAACAAGTATTTCAGGATTCCCCAGTGATAAATAAAAGAAAATGTTTGAAGACAGAAAAATTATACTACCAAGTCATGTAGCCTTGGTTTACAGCGTACATCTTTGGTATTTGGCATCCATGTTAATGTCATTGGTACCTGTCAAAACAAGGTATTGGCTGACTAGTCTCACATGACCTATAGTTTGGTACACAACTTGGTTGGGATTTGACTTCTTAAAAATTTACAAGTACATCATAATCCAGGGGGAGGGGGTACTTAACAAAGTTTAATACTGGGGAGGCTCCGCCCTGAGGTCCAATCCCTTACCCTTTTATATACCATTTTGCCAGAAAAGGTACCCCTTTTATATCCTTTTTTGAAAAAAGGTACCCCTTTCACATAGCCATGTGCAACTCCGTCTTATGAATAAATTGCTGAGAATTGTCATTTTCATGTTGTGCTATAAATAAACTGATACAGCCATAAGGTGCATCTATTCAAAATATTTTGATTGAAGGCCCTTTTAAATACCTAAATGACCAATTTCCCTACCCTTTTATATACCTGAAGCCTGAAAAAGGTACCCCTTTCAGGCAGAGCCTCCCATATAGGCCATTATAGGGAGTACCCCACCCCGATCATAATATTTGGTGTGGAAGTTTATGCGATATTTCATAATTATTCTTGGAAATCGAGGTGAATATTGGCTGTGATTCCCTGACATTAACAAGTTCTTAGTATATACACACAAAGTGATCTCAACAACAGTTGAAAAGGACTGTTAAAGTTAATTTAATTGACCTCTCAATTTTTCATGCATGGAAAATGTGCAAGTGGCATGAAGTATGTGTGCAATTATTTACAGAATTTTCTAACTTGGCAGTAATTTCCACTTTTATCTACCAGTAGGTTGTGAATAATTTTACATAGGTTTTTAAAATACGGCTAATGGGTTTAATGTTCAAAGAAAATCAATTCAGTGCAATATTAAAATAATTAATTCATTAATGTAACCTTGAGGGCTATGCTTCACTTGGGTTGACTGCAACTGTGTAGATAGTCTGTATACATAGTCTTTCATGATACGTTGTGGCTTCTATATTAAATTGTTAATGCGATGTATTAACTGTGTTTTTAAATAAAGATGAGAATGATGATGATGAGAATTCGGTCTTTTTGTTTGGGTATGGGAGAGGTTAAGTTAACTATAGTTTTTTACAGAAACTATGGTGCTGCGTCGGTGGGAGTATTAAAGGATAATTTGGTTTTATCAACTGAGTTGATAATGTGAATTAGCCACCGTAAAGAGATTCGAAAGCTGACGTTTCGAGCGCTAGCCCTTCGTCGGAGCGAATCGAGGAATTGTGGGTTGTGTGTGGTTTATATAGAGAAATATGGAGCTACGCTATTGGTTGGTGCCTGGCAACGTGAAAAAACAACAAAATAAATTAGTTGAATGAAAAGCGTTCGTTGATACCGTGAGGATTGAGAGTGCCGATTTGAAAAATAAATTTTTGTTCTAGAGTTTTGCGGCTTTCTGTGCTTTCCTTGATGTAGGGAGAGGCCACAGATCGCCATATGTTGCTTCGAATGATTCGGCAGATTAAAGTGTCGAGCGACCGGTTAAGATGCGTTTTTGTCGTCTTTCGCAACGTCGCAAAGATGTTCTCGGAATCGGTCGCCTAGTCGTCTACCTGTTTCGCCGATATATAACTTTTTGCAGAGAGTGCAAGTTATACAGTAGATGACATTGGCTGAGGTACAGGTAAAATGATCAGTGATTTTAATAGATCACTTGGGCCCCGACAATTTCTCCACGTTACAAATGAAAGGACATGTTTTGCATCGTGCGCGTGCACATTTAAAAGTACCGGGTTTTTCACTCGTTTGGAAAGAACTTCTGACTAAAAAGTTACCTATGTTTTTGTCGCGTTTAAATGAAATTAATGGCGGTTGCGAAAAGATTCTACCAGTATCGGGATCATTTTGAAGTAATTTAAAGTTTTTGAGAATGATGGATATTACTGCGTGGTTGTGAGGGGGAAATGTGAGGGTGAATGGAATTCTATTATTATTCTCCTTCTGAGACGTTTGTAGTGCTGACTGCCGATGAATTTGTTGGGCGCGATGATGGCCTGCTTGAACAACAGAGGCAGGGTAGCCAAGTTTGTCGAAAAACTCGCACATTTCCTCTGATTTTAAGGAAAAATCAGAGTCCTCACTACAAAGGCGACGAAGTCTAAGAAACTGAGAATAAGGAATGGAATTCTCGACATGTGATGGATGTGATTTGTTGTATTCATCTTAACATCCATCACATGTCAAGAATTCCATTCCTTATTCTCAGTTTCTTAGACTTGAGGAAATGTGCGAGTTTTTCGACAAACGTGGCTATCCTGCCTCTGTTGTTCAAGCAGGCCATCATCGCGCCCAACAAATCGATCGGCAGTCAGCACTACAAACGTCTCAGAAGAAGAATAATAATAGAATTCCATTCACCCTCACATTTCACCCTCACAACCACGCAGTAAAATCCATCATTCTCAAAAACTTTAAATTACTTCAAAATGATCCCGATACTGGTAGAATCTTTTCGCAACCGCCATTAATTTCATTTAAACGCGACAAAAACATAGGTAACTTTTTAGTCAGAAGTTCTTTCCAAACGAGTGAAAAACCCGGTACTTTTAAATGTGCACGCGCACGATGCAAAATATGTCCTTTCATTTGTAACGTGGAGAAATTGTCGGGGCCCAAGCGATCTATTAAAATCACTGATCATTTTACCTGTACCTCAGCCAATGTCATCTACTGTATAACTTGCACTCTCTGCAAAAAGTTATATATCGGCGAAACAGGTAGACGACTAGGCGACCGATTCCGAGAACATCTTTGCGACGTTGCGAAAGACGACAAAAACGCATCTAAACCGGTCGCTCGACACTTTAATCTGCCGAATCATTCGAAGCAACATATGGCGGTCTGTGGTCTCTCCCTTCATCAAGAAAGCACAGAAAGCCGCAAAACTCTAGAACAAAAATTTATTTTTCAAATCGGCACTCTCAATCCTCACGGTATCAACGAACGCTTTTCATTCAACTAATTTATTCTGTTGTTTTTTCACGTTGCCAGGCACCAACCAATAGCGTAGCTCCATATTTCTTTATATAAACCACACACAACCCACAATTCCTCGATTCGCTCCGACGAAGGGCTAGCGCTCGAAACGTCAGCTTTCGAATCTCTTTACGGTGGCTAATTCACATTATCAACTCAGTTGATAAAACCAAATTATCCTATAGTTTTTACAGGTAGTTACTTTGGAATTGCATATTATTTTCTCTGATGTGATGGTATCTGACCTGTGACTTAACTTTGAAAACTTGGAATACTTTTGCATGTAACATGAAAATTATGTCAATAATATTAATGCCGTTTGCATAAAAAATGTCAGACTATCATTTCATATACACATTTGCCCCTTGTTATTTATTAAGTTAATCATAAATATTCATTAACTCATTCATCTTGAAATACAGACATATATGTCCAACTTATGCTTTGAAGCTGGTGTAAGTAATGAATTTTTGGTGCCAGGTTTCTTGGAGGCTTAGAAAAGTTTACGTACATGCATGATGCTTTAAATAAGGACAGACTTGAGAAAAGGGAAGTTGATAGATTGGTTCCATGGCAGGTGGAAATTGGTAAGAAATTCATTTTCCTTTGAAGTGATTTATATTGTTGAAAGAAGGTGACTAGCAATAAGATCACAATGGGTGTTTTACATGCATTTTATATATGATTGTTGTCCAATTGTATTTGCTATAATTTATTGGAATACCAATAGCCTTCATTACATATCCCTGTTGTATACAGCATTTGATAAAATATGTCACACACTACTGAATAAACACAAATGTCAATATAAATGTTGGTTTGGTATCAACATGTCAAATGAATGTTTAATTATATGAAATTTTTCTTGCTTTAAACATTATACAGTTTTGCTTAAACCAGAACATTACAAACAATTGCATAAATTTTTGAGAATTTTTACATTTGGTATATTATAAGACACTATATTTTCCTTTACTTCAATGTAAATTCATGGAAACTTATATATAGTGACGAAATTAGTTAATTTCTAGAACAATATGCAAGTATTAAACTTATTTCTATGACATAAATTGCCAGATAGTGTTGCACTGGCATTATTCTGGGATTTTTTGATGCATTCCTCAATAAAACCAGTTTTGAAAATGTTTTCTTAGAGGGTAACAGCCTCTAACCAGCCCTTATTAGTTTACTATTCAAATGTGAGGTAGCTACTCTTCATAGCTAGAAAATCCACAAAAAATTATATGAAATGGAGATATACCTTTCATTGCCTTGTTTGACAATCTTTTTCATTAGACTATTAAAAAACACAAGCTTTATCTGAGCAAAAATCTGCAAAATAAAAGTCAGCTACTAAATAATATCGTATGCATTCCTACTTAGCTGTCTGCATATATACACTGACTACTGTTTCCTATTCCTCTATGGTTTCTGCTGTTAAACTATAATCTTGCTTGTGACATTAATACATCTGAAAAATCATTATGTGTAAGTTAGAAAGACTTTAATGATTATATTAAGTGATTCTGCATAGCCTCTTTAAGTGTCCCTATTAGCATTTTGAGAGTCTGTAAGCACTTTCCGGATAATTGATCAAAGAAGATTGGTATAGACCCTTTGCATAAATGGCGCCTAAATTTGAATAACAATACTTGGTACATCCTTAGCCTCACGTTCATATTTCAAGACAAAGGAAATTTCACATGAATGTGAGGCTAAGGATGTACCAAGTATTGTTATTCAAATTTAGACGCCATTTATGCAAAGGGTCTATACCATTTAGTATAATCAACATATTATGGAAGATTTAAAGATGAAGAATGATATCAGATATCTGTCTGTTACCCTTTCAGTGAAAACAGGGTTGGTCTAATTTTCTCAAAGTCATTTAAAGGCAAATTCCAAAATATATCTTGAAATCATAACAAGTTATATACTGAAAACTATCAAACTTAAAGTAGATATTCTATTTAAGTTCAGGAAATATTAATATTTAAAGCTTGGATATCAAGGAAAACATAGTTGTTAGAGAAGCCCTTAACCAAATATGTGGTTATTTAAAAATTGTCAATTTATTGTACATTTGTGGCTGTTCAGTCAGTTGGTTGGTCTCAACCGATCGTTTATTTGATCAACTGATTGACATCAAACTTCTATGAACAAAATGGGAGTTGACAAATATGCAGAGTATTTTTTTCTTTATTATTCAACTGCAGTTCCTAACACTTATGAAATAAATCCCATCCCCTTCCCACATGTTAATAACTAAATGTATTTTTTCAAAAAATGAAGTATCCATTGGCTGCATTGTTGTCTGGCTTTTGTGAACACATTACCTATTCCTCCATGTTTTTCACACTATATTTAGTTTCTTATAAGATAACCTTGTGCCTTTGCATTAACGCTTATTCTTTAATTTTTTATACATGTTTATAAGCCTAATGTAATGAGTCTCTCTTTTGACACGATGACACTATAAAGAAATGGAAAGAAAAATGTGACAAAAACATTTCGATTTTTCTTAAAATTTGTCATTGTTTACCATGATAGCTATTAGAATAATAATAACATTCAACATTCATCAAGCATAAATAAGTCTGGGAACACATGATCTTAAGCAGTCAACAGATCTACAGAAAAAAAATGTATTTTAGGTTAACATGCCTGTTGACCTACAGGTCCAAAAAGATTCGCAATGAGTCCATTCGGTAGAGCAACTGACTGAAATTTTAATCCATGTACACGCTTGTGTCCATTGTATACAGCTCTTTGCATTTCCCCAGGGCGGCACCTTTTGCAAACGCTGCATCTGCATAGACTTGAAGACTAGCAGGATCAAGAAGGTTGAGGTTGTACTCGGTTATTCTATGGCTATGGAAGTTGTAGATGAAGTCAACTACTGTGTTACAGATCATGCTCATCACAGGAACAGGATGGCCCAAACGGGGAATTAAATCTGAGTACCTGAGCAGGGGTAGCTAAATCTTTTCAGCATAATACATATCCCTTCAATGCCATCAGTCACAGATCCCTGGCTGCAGGTGAAAGTTTCGGGTAAAACAAGGACTTCTGCCAGCACCGGGATGTCTTCTTTACGGAAGCGAAATTCTGCTTTACATTCAGCGTCGTCCATTTCTTCAAGATCAAATTTTTCATACTCTACGTAGGCAAATTCTGGATTTTTTGATCGATTTCCATCGTATAGCAAGCAAAATTCCTCGTCGTCTATCACTCCGTTGTCATGACAAAGAACCAAGGCATCTCTTGCATGCTTAAAACTCAATTTATCTCGTATTTTGACACACAAAACATAAGATAACAGGCTGAACAAATCAAGCAACAGAATTAGAGGTAAAGAAAAAAATTTTAATAAGACATCAGCTGGATGACGAATTAAGCTGACATATAAAACTTACGTCATGTTTTGAAGCCCCCAATATCCAAGATGTATGAAAAAAAAAAGACGCTTCTTAATCAGCGATATGAAATGTTTAACATGCTGTAGAATAAACCAAAATGAACAAAATATTCTGGAAGCAAAATGGCGTCCCCGTCGACAACAATCTTAAGCTATTTATCCATCGAGTAAGACGGGGACCTAGGCCCAGTCCTAACCGTCCGTTCGCGCGCCGTCGTCCTCATTCCCGTCCTGGATCTTAAGGTCCCTATTAATTTTACGACGGAAGAACCCACGTAGTGATATCCACGTATTACTGCCGATATTTCAACGTAACGTTGTGTGTTTTATCGAGGGAGTAAACAGGCGACGCCATTTTTTTTCTTTTTCCAGTCCGGTACATATCCATTTCTGGATTTATTTCAAAAACAGGGGAAATAATATCCCGGTCATCACAACATAACAAAATAATCAGCTAAAAATAGCATATTCAGCACCTTTATCTTCATCACAATATATTTGTTTACTCAAATATTTTAAGTTGGTGTCTGGTCACTGGTTCATGAAATTATGTGCGGAATATCAATTTCTTCGAATTCCAGATTACCATGATATTGTTCTCACAAAAAAGTCTGCACAACTTTTAAATGGAAGTACATGTATAAATCTAAACTGAGATTTCCAGAGAGGTGGGGCTTCAAACCAAAAAATTCCTCTGTTTTGGGATTATGGATAATTCTAGTGCAGCACAGTGTGAGTTTCATCTCCTTTGGTGATTTATGTTACTTTTAGTCACTAGGTTTTTGAAAATATGTGCTCAACATGCTCAATCATAATGTTAATGTTATATGTGCTATAGAAAAGTAGAAATATATCTCAAACTAACGGAAAAATAATATTGGTACCAAGTACCTTTAGTCAAAGAACTTGAATTTTAATTTAATTTAATAAAGACAGTTTATTTTTAGCCTGTTGACATTACTTATTTGTCCAATATACATGTTTGTATGTTTAAATTGTGTCTTTGTATATTTGTATTTAATGTTCAGCAAGTCTCTGTACGCGATGACGTCATTGTTTAAGACCGAAAGTGCCTTCGGGAACACGTGAATGTTGTTGTTTAGCTGGAGAAGCCATTTTGAATTTTGTGTCGAGCGAATCTAAAGAAATCTGTGTAATCCTCGTCTGAGACAGCTGTAATCTAGAAGTAGAGCCTACGGAATCTCAAGTAAATACAGTCCAGTGAGAGAAATCTTGTACATGGTTCTTCTTAGCCGGATAGAAGCCGATTGAAACGAGTCTACAATCAGCGAGTGGTGAGTGAAGTCTGAATTGAATTTTCTGTGTATCTTAAGTGCCGAAATGGCTGAAGAACTTTCCAGGAAGCGAAGACAGCGTGGAGGTCACAGGTCTTCCGCAACCCGTATTATTTCATCTGCGATCGAGGTCCTTGTCACTGGAGATGTTACACAATTCGCCAAGCACGCGGTCAAACTAAACCAACAAAGGGCAAGCCTTCAGCAGAAACAGATCACTCTTCGACAACTTGACGCGGAGATTCTGGCCCTTGTGGGTGAAGACGAAATTGAAGCCGAGATAGAGCGGGCAGATTTGGTCGAGGAAAATATCCAGTTGGCTATAGCTAACATAGATAACGCCTTGTCATCAAATGCGAACGCAAGTAGTGTTGTTTCGAATCAATCCGCGCAGTCGCCCGTGCAACCAAGCACGTTAGCAAACACGTCGACAGAAGAAGGTCATGTCGAGAATGGTTCATCCTCTCCGAGAGCTAATTTGGTGGATTCCGCTGCGTCTTCACCGGGGAAAACCCAGGTCAAACTACCCAAGTTGGAACTAAAGAAATTTAACGGCGATCATAGTAAGTGGATCTCTTTCTGGGATACCTTTGAAGCTTCAGTAGATAAAAACGATAATCTTTCGCCCATTGACAAGTTTAACTACTTGATATCGCTACTCGAACGGTCAGCAGCTGAAGCAATTTCGGGTTTGACGCTAACAGCATCAAATTATGATGAAGCAATAGAAATTCTGAAGGGTAGATTTGGCAATAAGCAGCAAATAATTAATCGTCACATGGAAATTTTGCTGAATCTTGACTGTGTTTCATCTCATCATAACCTGAGAAGCTTACGGAAGCTCCATGACACTGTTGAATCAAATGTCAGAAGCTTAAAGTCACTGGGAGTCCCCCGCGAATCATATGGTGGTCTACTTTCGTCCATCTTGATGATAAAGCTACCACAGGAATTTCGTCTTGTTATCACTAGAGAAGTGGGCGATGACGACTGGCAACTAGACCAGCTGCTCACAATCTTTAAGAGGGAACTAGAGGCAAGAGAAAGAGCTGGAGGAACCACTGTTAATGGAAATCAACCCCCTCCTCCTCCCAAGCCAAATAGGAACGACAACAGAAAGGACCCAGGGACAACATACACCCTTCTTAATGGCAATGCTAATGGTCCCACCTGCACCTACTGTAGAGGAAACCACCCATCAAAGGATTGCAAGACAGTAACTGATGTGCAAGCTCGTAAAGATCTTTTGAAGAAGTATGGAAGATGTTTTGTGTGCCTTCGAAGGGATCACATCAGCCGCAACTGTCCATCTAAGTCCAAATGTCACAATTGTAATGGTAAGCATCATGTCAGTATCTGTCAGACCAAGTTGAATGCTGTGACACCCACCTACCCTGCAACCACAGTTTCAACACCAGTTCCACAGCAGCAAGGCTTAACCGTGCAACCAGGAACCAATACTGTTGTCTGTTATTCAAATTCTTCAACACCAGTGTTACTTCAGACAGCTCAAGCTACTGTTTACAACACTCATCGACCAGAGTGCAAGGTCAAGGCCAGAATTATTCTGGACAGTGGCAGTCAGCGCACCTATTTGACAGACAACCTGAAGAACATTCTTCAATTACCAGTGTTAGAGAGGAAACAATTCTCAATTAAGACATTTGGATCCACAGATGAAAGATTGGAATTAGTGGAAGTTGCAGCGCTGGGGATAGAGCTGACGGGGGAACCCAACCTGTCACTGTCAGCCTTTACTGTGCCTTTGATTTGCCAACCATTGCAGGGCTAACCTGTTAACCAAGTGGTGAATGACAATGCCTGTTTCTCAGGACTAAGACTAGCTGATTATTGTACTGAAGGGGAAACACTCAATGTTGACATTCTGGTCGGTTCAGACTATTATTGGACTCTTGTGACTGGTCACACCATCCGAGGAACTCAAGGTCCAACAGCTCTTCACACTAAACTGGGATGGGTACTCTCAGGCCCTGTCTCTTGTGGAAATCCAGGAAGTCAGCAAAGCAGCAATCTTGTGACAACCCATGTCTTAAAGTGTGCCACTGAGCAAGTTCATTATGAAGGTATTGAAGGAGAGGTGAATAAATTTTGGGACTTAGAGTCTCTGGGTATCAAGACTCCGAGCATCCATGAAGAGTTCTTGGAGAAGCTGAAACACAGGGGAGACCACTATCGGGTCAGTCTTCCATAAAAGGCTACACACCCACCACTCCCTGATAATAATGAGTTAAGCAAGCGAAGACTGAACAGTTTGTTGAGTCGACTTCGCAAGGAGCCTGATGTCCTGAAGGAGTATGGCAGTGTCATTAGAGATCAAATCGATAGAAGAATAGTTGAAGTTGTCGACAAGGAGACCAGACCAGAGTCTAACCGCATACATTACATCCCTCATCATGCCGTTATCAGGAGGGACAAGTCAACCACAAGGTTGCGCGTCGTTTATGATGCCTGCGCAAAGTCAGATGAGCTTCACTGAATGAGTGTCTGCATGCTGGTCCCCCACTTGCACAGAATATCTTTGACATTATGCTAAGATTCCATGGTCACAGAATTGCTCCTGTCGGAGACATCGAGAAGGCGTTCTTAATGGTCCACACAGCTGAAGAAGACAAGGATGCCCTCCGGTTCCTGTGGATCGATTATATTGATAAGGCCAAACCTGAGGTTGTTGTTCTGAGGTTTGCACGTGTCGTTTTCGGAGTGTCATCGAGTCCATTTTTGCTGAACGCCACTATCAAGCATCACATAGACCAATATAAACAGTGTGATCCTAACTTCATTCGGAAATTCCTTGAGAGTATTTATGTTGATGATTTGCCTCGGGTGACAGCGATGTGGATCGCACCCTCGAGCTCTATTGCAACTGAAGGAAGCAGAATTCAATCTGCGAAAGTTTATCACCAATTCTGAAGAGCTGCGTGAAAGAATTGACAAGAATGAAAGCCAAGAGCGCAGAAGTTCAGCCTAACGAGAATGTTAGTCATCAGGTTGCCGAGATAACAGTGGCAGATGTACACAAGGTTGAAGAGGAGGACATGACTTACTCAAGGAGCGTCCTGGGAGCTCCAGTCGTTGAAGACCCTGGCGAACAAAGGATTTTAGGAACTCTGTGGAATTTCCACATGGACAATCTCATGTTTGATCTCACAGAGATTGCATCATTGGCAAGGAAGGTAGAGCCTACAAGGAGAAGTGTGATTAGTACAGTGTCCAAGTTCTTGGTGTGATTTTCCCCATCGTTGACCAATTTAAAATCTTGTTCCAAGAGCTGTGTAAGGAAAAGAGGGACTGGGACGACCCACTGGAAGGTTCTTGCAAGTCAACCTGGCAGAGACTAGTGGCGCAACTACAAGACTCGAGACCCATCATCCTTCCTCAAATGTTATTGTACTGGAATAGAAGAGGAGGTCATCACGAATGAGCTTCACGGGTTCTGTGATGCCTCTGCAAGGGCATATGGGGCAGTTGTCTACCTGCGTATTGTGACTACACGTGGCAATTACATCATGTTTGTAGCTTCAAAAACAAGAGTAGCACCTCTCTCCAACCAGACCATACCACGCTTAGAATTGCTGTCAGCTGCTGTTCTTGCCAGACTGATACACAGTGTCAAAGAAGCCCTTACTTCCGAGATAGAGATTAGCAGGTTGGTGTGTTAGACTGACTCAAAGGTAGCCTGGTATTGGATTGTACAGAGTACGAAGGAGTGGAAACAGTTTGTGCAGCACCGTGTTTATGAGATAAAGAAGCTGGTACCTACAGAGTGCTAGAACCATTGTCCCGGACCAGATAACCCAGCAGACATACTCTCCAGGGGGATGGATTGTCGTGACTTGACAGCTAGTACCTTATGGTGGAACGGTCCAAAATGGCTAACTGATTCTGAGGGGCATGATGAACCAAACAGGTTTGACGAGGAGTTGCTTCCTGAGGAGTGCCTTCCGGAAATGAAAGCAAAGGACCGAAAGGCAGAATTTGCTGGAGACCTCTGTGCATTAACCGTGAACGGTCAACCTGCCTCGCTTAATACCGCCATTGAGTGTAGCGCATTCAGTTGCCTCTAGCGCCTCCTACGAGTTACCGCCCTGGTCTTCAAGTTTATCAGGCTTCTGTAGGCGAAACATAGAGGAGGTGATAAGTTGTCAGAGGTAACAAGTGCAGACATGGAGGAAGCTGAACTGTGTTGGATAAGGGAGGTGCAGCGATCACTGAAGGACAAGAAGAACTTCAAGTCATGGAAAAAGCAGTGGAACTTGTCTGAAGATGATAGAGGTGTCGTGAGATGCCAAGGGAGACTTGGAAACTCAGATCTGGTGGATTCTGCAAAGTACCCCATCTTGCTTGATAGCAGCCATCATTTCACTACACTTGTTGTTTGGGGCTCTCATAGGAGAGTTATGCATGGTGGCGTTAATGAGACACTTGCTGAACTGAGATCAACCTTTTGGATTGTTCGAGTTCGTTACTTTGTCAGAAAGTTGCTGTTTGGCTGTATAATTTGTAAGAAGTTTCAAGGGAAACCGTACAAGACACCACCGCCGCCGCCCTTACCTGGTTGCAGAGTGAAAGAAGCACCTGCATTTACCTACATCGGACTGGATTATCTTGGTCCTCTTTATGTGATATCTACAAGTGAGAAGGACCGAAAGGTGTGGATATGTTTGTTTACATGTTGTGTAACGAGAGCTGTGCACTTTGAAGTTGTTCCAAACCTAACAGTAGCAGCATTTCTGAGATGCTTCAGGAGATACGTTGCTCCCAGGTCAATGCCTTCCTTTGTGATATCAGATAACGCTAAAACCTTCAAGAGTGCCTCAAAGGAACTTGAGAAGATAATGAATGACCCAAGCGTGATTAGGGATTTCACTCAGGAGAGAATAAAGTGGTCATACATTTTGGAGAAGGCCCCATGGTGGGGAGGTTTCTATGAAAGATTAGTCAAATCACTGAAGAGCAGTCTCAAGAAGACAATTGGTCGAGCCAAACGCGCCCAGGACGAGCTTGTGACTGTCGTCGCAGAAGCCGAAATGATTTTAAATTGCCAACCTATCTCCTATGTTTCATCTGAAGATTTAGAGGAGCCCCTTACGCCCGCCCATCTTATCATTGGCCGAAGAATTAGTGCTCTTCCTGAGGTAGACAGCCCTGTAGACGAAGACTTTGGAATTTCGCAGACTGACCTAAATAGGAGAGAGAGACACCTTAACATGATTCTGGGTCATTTTTGGGGTCTTATGCTTTGCATACAGACCCCTTAGTCAGAGGCAATCTTGTTTGTCAGTCAGTCACTTTGAGGACGAGATGACACGTGACAGATCTCCGAGAGTGGGCAAGTAGACTGGGTGCTAGCAATTGCGATTGTTTTCCAGTTGTTCTGTCGGCCATTAGCTCGAGCGTCTTGTCGTTGTGAATTAAATTGCAGCCGATTTTCCCTGTGTTGGGAAAATTTTGAACAGCTTTCCGTCGCAAATTAATACTACTTGTTCAAGGTAAGTTATGTCCTATTTCAAAATTGCTCTTTCGTGCTGTTTATGATTGGCTTTCAGTTTCTTTCATTTCGAAAATTAACTGCACTTCTTTGCCATGTTTGCTCTTTGTTATTTCATTCAGGTGTTGCTTTGTAGAGTTTTCTTGGCACTACAGGAGTTGTTTACTCACGCAACGTATCTAGACTCGCCTAGTGTTTAGTGCGGATTGAACTGAACCTAAGACGCTTTCGCAAGCCCACATTCATTTGCTTTAAATCCGGTGTCCCAAGTATCTTACGAGTATCTCACAAGCCAGTATTTCAGAGTATTTATCGACTTAGACTATCGGTGTGGGTTACACCTCAAGCTGAAAGAGTTATTGTACTCTCAGAAATACTCGCATTGAATAAGAGTCTTGCACTACTGTTGTCTGTTATTGGCCGCCAGCGTCGGAACAAAAATCGAACAATACCGGTCAGGGATCGGCTGTCACAACAATTTTGTCAAAGCCAAGGATGCTTTTTCATGTGTGCGAGGGCGATTTTGGAATATGATGCTTATGATGTTTTACTTACATGTGTTTTACTTGCCAGCATTAAAAGACGTTGTTGGACATAACAAGTTGTTGAATGAGGTGATGATTTGATTAAACACAAATTATGTGCTTCAATGTTTACATCCCATTGCTTATAAGGCCAGATATGTCCAGAAATGCAAGTTAATGAGATTCATGCTCTTTAGTGATAAGTTTAAAAAAGAATCCTATTCTTTATTTTCTTTAAGCTTCTAAATAATAGTTTTAGCTGTATCTTGTTAAAGTGGTTGGTTTTATAAATATATATATATATTTTATATATATTCATTTATTTTATGTTATACAGGGCCCCTGTTGATACCATTCTTGTGACTGAAGGGGTCACCCTGTTAAAATATTAATTGTTTTTTTTAATTATTACTATTTTTAAGTGTCCTCTTTACTAAAAAGTCACCAAAGCATACATCATTCTGTCAAATTTGAAATAATATGAAAATGACACCTCGTGATGCTTTTTCATAAAGTGGATTTCTGAACATAAGTGTATGAGGCAAGCAAATCAGGCGCGGATCCAGGGGAGGTTAAATGGGTGAATTTTCACCCCCCCTTTTTCTGAGCCCCCTTCTTTCTTTCTTTCTTTCTTTTTCTTATCCCTATATTGAAATAATATTTGATTTCTCTGACATTATTACAAAAATTCACCCCCCATTTCAAAATCCTGGATCCGCCCTTGCAAATGATGTGGAGGAAAATCCAGATCCTACAATGTTTGACATCATTGATCCAACAACCACTGTGTCTGCTAACTCTAGCTTTGCAATGCCTGTAACAACGTTTAAAAAAAATATTGAAAGCTTTTGAGAATGAAATCAGAGAATCTTTTCTGCTGATAGTTAAGTACCATGTGATGAATACCTGTACAAATTTTAAACAAAAACTGCTTTTAAGCTTTCAATATTTTTTTTAAACGTTGTTACAGGCATTGCAAAGCTACAGTTAGCAGACACAGTGGTTGTTGGATCAATGATGTCAAACATTGTAGGATCTGAATTTTCCTCCACATCATTTGCCCTTCTTGCATGAAAGTCTTCAATTATTCTTAGAGACAAAGATCATGTAAGTAAACAGTATTCTGCTATACATTTACCGCTTAAAATTGTAATGACTTGTCTACCCTCTCACTTGTAGCAGTTCAACTCCCAGATACTGATATTTGAGAACATCATTCCAACCAAAAGGAATAAAACCAAGCATAAGACCCCATGTACGCATTGCGGACCTATTTTTGGAAGAGGTGGAGAGCAGAGTACCTACTTGAACTACGAAATGCCCACTGCCGAGTTAAGAGAGCAACGGGATCAAGTTTGGTCTCTGTAGGTGATCTGGTCGTGATCCATGATGAAGGTCACCCAAGATCCCACTGGAAATTGGGTAAAATAGAACGGATCCTGACAAGCAATGACGAACAAGTTAGAGGTGCTGAGGTCAGAGTCCAGGGAAGGCGGTCCAAGAAACCCAGTCTCTTGAGAAGCCCACTACAGTTGTTGTACCCATTAGAGGTGAGCTGTGCTACCAATGAAACCTTTCGGCCGGAGTCAGTACCAGAGCAGTCGGAGCAGTCAGCGCGAGGGCTAGTGAGAAAAAAATCGAGAACGGCGTAAGGCAGCAGTTGAAGGAGAACGATTGAGACGACAGTGGATTGCGGAATTACAAGATGAACACTGAGCTATTAAGTTTACTATTGACAGTGTACGCTGAACATTGTTTGTTGTGTTTTCATTTGCTCTTTTTCGCTTATTTAAGGACTGTATGTCCATTGAGAAAGGTTTGATTAGCTGATTTAAACACTGAACTGTTGACCATTCTATCATGGTCAACCGGGGAAGTGTACGCGAGAACGTCATTGTTTAAAACCGAAAGTGCATTCGGGAACAAGTGAATGTTGTTGTTTAGCTGGAGAAGCCATTTTGCATTTTGTGTCGAGCGAATCTGAAGAAATCTGTGTAATCCTCGTCTGAGACAGCTGTAATCTAGAAGTAGAGCCTACGGAATCTCAAGTAAATACAGTCCAGTGAGAGAAATCTTGTACAGTCCTCACACAAATACAAAATGTCAACGGTTCGCAAATCGGTCGGTTTGAACAAATCGGTCTGAACAAATAGCTTGACGACATGTTGCAGAGCGGGCAAATTGCCCTAATGGAAGTGTAGGTTAATGCATCTTCATACGCCTTTAAAACTGGAGCGCCCCTTTCTGCTTCACTAATTCGTCGTCTCGAACTTTTCCCCGAGTTTTTTGGCCGTTACAAAATGATCGTGCAAAGGGCAGGATGGAGGTAACACATTTTTGGGTTTCTCTCGGCCCACCTTACTTTGTTTTGGTTCGTTCTCGACCAATCACACCTCAGAAAGAAAGATTTCCATAAATGGATATGTCCCGGACTCGTTTGTTTTTAATCTTGGAACAGTTCCTTACTGGAATTTGACTGCAGGAGAATTCGCCTACTGAATTTAGTGAGTAGGTGCAATTTAGCGGGTACAATTTCGCGGATAGGTGAGAGGAGGGTCATTTGAAGTGTCTCCATCACGCCTGGAGTTCCAGAGTGGGCATTTTTTCGTTGACAGGTAAAATTGCATGTGCGGTTTTATCATGCGACAACCTAATTTAATTTTCCTTATAAATCCTGAAAGCAGCAAAGCTTTTGTCTTCTGAGTATTTGTATACCCATCGTCGAATGAACAAAAGCGTGGGCCGGGCTGAATTATATCCGAGTACTGAATGCTGGACTGAGAATATATTGCCAGATATCGGTGTTGAGTCGAGAATCATTGAGACGTGATGTCAAATTTTCATCTTCATTTACAAGTTCGAACTACACCACGCAATTTATCGTCGACTCAGTAACGTTTGCTTATTTTATATGTATTCCTTTTGTCTTCCATGTACGTTATTATTACTTCGGAAACAATTCCATTAGCAACAAGTCCGTAAGAACGACTATCCTTGATTTCTACTGCATAACGACCTTGACCTTAGCTTTGAGGTGGTCGAAAGATCGTCCATAGTTGTTTCGTTAATACTTTATAACTTTCAGGAGAAGAAATATTATGTTGTGATTAGCGGGTGATCTGACTAAGAGGCGGTGGAGTAGATTTCATGAATACATTCACGATCTGTTTTTTTCAGCTGTCTCTCCTAAAATAAATCAAAATTCATTGGAGATGACAATTGTTGTTTGTATCATTAGGTGGAAAATCTGAAAAATTCCACATACCCTACTGGACACTGTAAGCAATATTTTCAAATACTCGCTGATGAATGGACCTGACTGAAATTGGTTTTTATGTCTCCTGGATGTCAACAAATTTCTTTCAGGTTGACAAGTGATTAAAAATATTTTGCTTCTGCGTTAGGTATAACGCGCAAAATTACTTGAAATGGCGGTGTGTCTGATGCAACCTATAATTTCAAAGAAATTTTTCAGTTAAACCACTTAAATCCGTGTGCAAACCATTTTCCATTCCATGGATTTTTAAGTACCATTGAGATAAACTCTTAGAAAACTCTTCTATATAATTTGTTTTTGCAAGCTATGCAAAATGATTTTGAATTTTCTACAACTCAGCTTCATAGATTAGAATGACATTTTGGTACAGAAGGAACTGATAACTAAGTATTTTGCTTGTGCGGTCCTACCAATTTTACGCTCCAAATTTATTTTAGTGTGTCGGCGCGGAATCACGAGCGTGTTTGATCTGCGTTTGTCTCCAGGGTGAAAAAATGCTCGTTTTGCTATGCTTTATTACTCTCATGTGAATACGTGTTGGCACGATAGGAAGCTCAGGTTTTTGCAGTCTAAAAGCAAACAGTTTCAACTGCTCATGAACGCATTTAATTCAAGGTTTGCTGTTACCAAATCCATTTTATCCAACAAAAGCATATGGGAGGCTTAATGAGAGGCCACGTTATTCCGGGAACGATGTTTGTGTCGTTCTCGATATGGTGGCTTATAGGAGAAGTCCTACAAAAAGGCCGAAAAGGAGGAAATCTGAGTTCATCAAGACGTAAAAAGCGATCTGTAGCCTTCCTACCAGTGTGGTATTTATGCCCGGGTCCAACAATCTTCAAAATCCCCGTTGAGCCCATGACAAAGGTGATTTTGTCAGTGATTGGTGTTTTAGTCGAGCTTCCATTCGCAAATTCAGCGACTTTGTATAACGTTCACGGAGAGTTTATGGCCAAGAACCTGCCAAATTTACGGCCACGCCACGATGTACTGTTTCCTCGGGCTTAGCGGAGTGGTTGATCTTGTGATGTGGTACAAAGTGCTTCCCCTTCCACCCAGGTTCGACTATCTCGTTCTCTCGTTAGCTTTCTGGATGGAAGGGATTTTATTTTTCTTCCATCTACACGGACGGAGTGAGCTTAACGTTCGCTTGGACACGATACTCTACATCACTGCATTCACTACTGCCGCTGTTTTCGTCCTTGCTGTTATATCGGACGAGATTTTGCTGTACATGAGCTTCCTAAGGCCTTACTTGTTAAGCTTGCAAGGCACTTGGTTTTTTCAGATTGCGTTTGCTCTTTTTGGCCAAAATCCCTGGAAAAGCAACCACAGCAACGTGGAGTTCGCGACGATCCTATTTTCGTTTCACATTTTGGTTTTATTCGTAATTCATCTCACTGTTCACACTATTTGTCGCGACATATGGATAAAAATACGTCCACTGAATGAACGACGGTGGGACAACGGCTCGGACGAAGAAGCTGACCTTAATCGTGTTGAAAACCATTAAAGAAGACGTGTGAAAAGATGAAAACAGTTACAAGACGGGACGGGACGTTTACGGGACGGGACATTGACATGACGGGACAATAAAAGCACGGAGGGGCTAAAGAGAAGGACGACGGAAATGAAGAAGCATGGGGAGGTGATTGAGGGACTGACAAGCAAAACAGATGGATGCCGAAGTCAAAATGAGACGAGACTATACAGGACATAACGGTACTATAAAATGCCCAGAAAAGAAGCAATGCAAAAAGACTCGGTAACAAAACTCACACTGAAAAAACAAAATGAGACTTACATTAAGCCAAATGGATAAGCAAAGACTAAGTGAAAGTAAAGCGAAAACAAGTTCATTAGTGATGAGGAGCAGGAAAGTAAAGAGACTGAACAGATCGACTTATACTACATTCTAACAAGTGCTTAATCAGTGCAAGTATGTCACAACATAAGGAGGGAATGGCCGGAGTATTTTTCCAAGAACTTTCTAGACTGTAATTAGTATTGCAGGAAAATTGTTAAGGAGGGGAAACAGGTCGATATTCGTTCAGGAGGGAAAACTAAAAATCTGTTTGAATGCGGCGAGAAAGGAACAAAAGCGATTTAATTCGGTAGGAGAGACGATAAGATGACTAAGGCTCGGTTCATACGTCGAACGTTTCAGGTGCCAAATCTAATGCAAAGAAGTTAGAACAAACAATTTACCTAATTAGCATTCGATTCGGCATATGAGAAGGCCGACTTTGAACCGAGCCTAAGAGCGAACAAAAACATCGGAACAAGGAAATCAAGTTATTCATACGGTAACAGGTTTGAAACGACTTAAAGAAGAGAAAATGTAGAAAATCGGTAAAATCAGAGTAAGTGATGAGAAAAAAGGTATTTTACTGTACACGATAGCAACCTAATCATCTACTTTCAGAATTGTGCTATAATGTAATAATGATGGGGATAGGGACAGCGGATCATGATTATTAACGTCCTGCTCTCTTCCTTTGTACTCCATTTTCCTTGTTCTATCAAAAGTAAATCAAAAGTAAGTCTCCGGCAGCTGCCTTCAAGCATGCCAACTGAAAAGAATTCTAGGTTTTCATAAATGGAGCAACTATGCCTGAGTACATGAATAACACTGAAATAAAAGGGAGTTGAACGGCGGATATAGAAAAAGAAATTGGAACCATTTCTGGCTCAATTAGCAAATTTCCGAAAATTACCGAAGACTTGGTATGAACACGCCATGTTGGTGTCCCTCCGGAGGAAAGGGAAATTTCTTAAGTCTACAATTTTTGCTGGGGATTCAGCAGCTGTCGATCGATTAGCGGGGTGTCCGAAATAGAGAGGTGCCCACAAGGCGAGAAATGACATATATTCCAATCACCACACCCTTCAATAACTGACGCGACGATTATACCCCGGAATATATAAATGATCTACTTATCAGAAACTCTGACACTCATAATAGATCAACTCGTTTCTGTAATATAAACTTAATGTGCCCGCGATTTAAGAGAAGTACCGAAGGGGGACGAGCGTTTGCTGTGCGAGCCACGAAAGAATGGAACAAATTAAGTGTGGATATTAAACAGAGTACCAGTGTAAAAAGTTTTAAGTGTTCCCTTTTTAAAATAATCTTAGATAATCAAATTCTTAGCAAATTATTCCTGTAAATTGTTAATTTTAACAATATTTTATGATGTATATAGGTTTGTGTTTTCTTTTTCAAATTTTTAATTTTTGAGGGCCATTAGTTTATCAGTTTTATTACTGTTATATGTTACCCTCGTTAAATAAAGTCTTACTTACTTACTTACTTACTTACTTACTTACTTACTTACATTAGAAAAATATGATCTCTGGCGTTGAGTATTATGAAAGTGTGAAGTGGTTACAACCCGATGTACCACCTAATTCCGCCTGATCCCGCCTGTACACCGAATTAAACCAAACAATAGAATTCACCTATGCTAGGGTAACACTGGCCGAGTCATAATACGGATCTCCAGATATCGTACATGTTGTTCGAGAGATAACATTTTCCGTTATTACAATATGCGTTAAGGTCCGTTTACACAGGCGATTTTTGTCGCGGCAACTTGATGCAATTTTTGTCGCGCTAAAGTTGCATCAAGTTCCAAACATGTTGGAAACCCCTGCAATATCGCCGCGACAAATTACGCTGAAAATCGCACCTCGTTTCCACGTGCAATTTTGAAGTGTAACTCAGAGCGCGACAAAAATTGCATCGTGTTGCGCGACAAAAGTCGCCTGTGTAAACGGGCCTTTAGGAAAGGTATTACATGTTGTGTTGAGAAGTTATTACATTTCGTGTTGACTTTTTTTTATTACATTTTGCATCAATTTTATTACAGTTTGCGTTAGTACTACACTTTGTGGCGATTCTTATTACATTTAACAATTATTCCATGAGCGCGCGTTGGATATGAGTTGGCTATAACCATCAAGCGCAAATGGAATAATTGTTTTATTAAATTCGGTACAGTTGTATGCTTGGCTATTATAGCTAAATTTTATGGGTTTTAATTTTACAAAGCGACCGGAAGTTCATGTGGCAAAACAACAGCAAGTGGGAAGTCACATGGCATGCGCGCCGTTGTAAACTTTAGTTGAATGAAAATTTGAAAGCGAAGCCGGCGAGTCTGCTGAACGAAAATTACCATCATCAATAATTCAAGGAACACCTTCCGAACGAAGAATATTCAACCTTGGTCAGAAAGTTTGAAAAGCGTTCAAGTTTGAGTCATCTAGAAGGGTTTTAATTGTGCACTTGCACATAACAGTTGTAAAAATACTGCGGAAAACTTTGATCGCCATGTGACAGACGTTGTGTCAAAATTATTCTCGTCAAGAACTCGCATCAGTTCGAGCTGGATATGTGGAGATGATTGCTGGCCAGTTTCAGAGTAAGGCACAGAAAACATCTTAGCATCGGATTCATCTTCAGAATCTCCGAGACCCTGATGGTTTTTCGTGGCTGGTAAACTGAGATTCGAGCGAACGCTTCGGTTTAGCTCATGAAAATACTCAACTCCTCAGCTGATGGATTTTTCGCAAGGACAGAATTGTTGGCGTTAGCTGGCGTTAAACTCTTGTCCTGGTTGGCCAAAAGAGAGATTGAGGTAGGTCGTCCTCTGTAGTTTTTCGGCAGTTTTGCTCTCTGCCCGTCCGAGCTCACCGCTGTCGGACAGTTTCTTCATATGTTCATTGGAAATTGGTTTCTGACCGTATGCGCTCTATTAGGTTTTTTTTGCAAATGCTCTAATGCTTTATTAATTTGCCTCAATAAAAGCGGAGTCAGAAATAGTGGAAAACGGTTTGTTGAGCAGCAGCGAGCGAAGGAAACGACCAACGGCGGCTCTCAGATGGTTCATTGAAGAACTTTTGTAAACTGACAGTGAACCATCTGCATTCCTCGCAGACATGCAAAATCTCTTCCGAAAAACATTCTGACGTCTTCTTTTGACATTTCTTCTGTCGGTTTCGAAAATTTGGTACGTGCCACCAGGACTAGCAAGCCATTCAGTAACATTAAGGTAAAAATTGTTGTTATGTAATCTTCATGAATGCGTGAAATCTCGAGCTCCGGATGGTTGTTTGAAATCAGTTTACAGCTTTTAATGGAAACTTAACGGGTAGTACCGTTGAATACTTTCATTCCGAACTTTACGGCTTTTTTGTTAGTACTGGGATGGGATTGTCCTTAATTTCTTGTATTTCTTCTGTAGAAAGCTCACCGAATTTGCTTTTTTTCAACCAATATTTTGCCGACTGAACTTGGCTTCCCACAAAAAATTTTATGCCAAGGCACATTTACCGCACTAATTTCCATATAAGGTCAAACGTAGGTAAAATCGCTGGTAACCGAGATACAGTGAACCAATCAGAAAGCTAGAATTGCATTATCCGAGGTTGAGAATTTAATAATTTGCGTTAATATTACATTTTGTGGCGATTATTACATTTTATGGGTCTGTACCACGTTAGTTACGGACCGAGTTTTTTCCCATTCCCTTATGGCCCAAGCGCGAAGCGCGCAAGCCGTAAATCAACGGGAAAAAACGAGGTTCTATACTAACTACTTAATAACCGAGAGTGAGGTCGTTACGGGAAAATCTCAAACTGAGGCCTTGCCGTATTGACCGAGCGATAGCGAGGTCAATACGGTAGGCCGAGGTTTGAGATTTTCCCGTAAGACCGAACGGTCGAGGTTATTAAGTTGTTTATTATATGGCTAACAAAACGGTTCTAAAGGAAGAAAAAAAAGTCTAAATTCAAGGGGAAGTCGTTACTTCACATCCGGTGATGCGCGCGCTTATCTATTCATTCATCTTTCCAACTGACCGTCAAACTGCATACGGTAACAGAATTCAGCGAACTAACGCGTACTCCGTCAAGAAAATATACTTATTTATGGGAAACAGTGATCAATACGGCCGCAAAAAGTATTTTAGGACAGTTGTGTTACTATATGACGAGAGAATTTTCATCGACATTTTCAAGAATCAACCGCCAAACGTCAATTCCTGCAGAAAAGTGCTTCAAACTTGCTTAAAAGCCGTGCGGCCGTGTCGGTAAAAGAAAATATATCAGCACTTCTCTTCGTCGTCACTTTCGATGAAAACTCTTCGTTTTTCTGAGGTTCCTGGATTATCTTTACTGGTCCGTTAGAGATCTTGAACGGGCGCTTAGAGATGCTGCGAATGTCAACACCGGAAAAAAAAACCGCTTGGCTGTTTAAATCTGATGGTCCTTGAAGATGTTTAAATTGGCTTGATTTGTTGATGTTGACTGCTGTATTGCTCTGGTGTCACCAATTGCCTTTTGAATGGTGAAAGGACAGTGAAAAGAGACCTGCCTTCGGAAAAGAACCTCTGTTTACTTCGCTGCAAACCCAACAGGGTGTCAGGTTCATAATCGTCGCCATCCGTTTTCCGATATCTTAAAAAACTTTGCCAATAAGTGGTCAAGAACAGCTGCCGGTAAGTCCAAAACTTATACTATGCTTCTTTTGTTTATTGACGACAAATATCGCTTAAATGTTTTCATTTCACTGGCACTTTTCCTTTCCTTTCGTGGTTTTGATTATTTCAATTTCTTCCTGACCAGATAAACTCGTTCGTAATTTGCCGATGTAACTTCATTTTTTCCTTAAAACAGTAATATAATTAACTCTCTGAATGTTAATCGTCACTCATCGTCTTGTACCACAACGATTTTCAATGTAAATAAAGCAAATGTGGTCTGCTTTGGATAACCTTTCGTGTTTTTTTTCCTTTCCTAATTTGCATAATCCGTAATCGGCCCGTGGGCATTACGGGAGAATAATGCCCTGGCGTGAAGCTGCACTTAGCCAATCAGAGCGCGCGTCATATCGGCTACAAACACTAGCCATATAATAACTTACAGTACGGACCGAGAAAACGAGATTAGTAAGATATTTATTCTCTGGGGTTAATCGGACGCGCGGGGAAGGAATCTTTCAAATTTAGCCGGCCCGAAAAACTGATCGATCACAGCGTGCGTACTAACTGAGACATGTATAAATAATTAATAATAATAATAATAATTTATTTACTTATATAGTGCCCTTTAACATTAATTAAATGATCAAAGGCGCTTTACAATTCAAGAAAACTAATATTTACAATAGATAATTACAATAAAGATGCTATTTACAATAGATAATTACAATAAATCAAAATATAGTATTTTTTACCAGATAACTAATTTCAGCCAATCAACGTGGGATGCGTAAATTGTGTCCTCATTTGTGCGTGACGCCGCAATAGGGTCCGGTTTTAAACAAGTAGAAAGAAGTACTAAGGCATACCAGCTGTACCGTGGGCGTTCTTTGTTCAGCGTTTCCAATTAACCACCGAAGAATCAGAAAAAAAAAAAAAGTTTTAAACAGTGGTTAAGTGTGCGTACGTGCGTGTGTATGTGCGTGATCGTCAATCGAGTTGACGAGGACAGCTTTAGTCATCTGGAGGTTGAAGAGGACGAGACAGCCCGGGGCTGCTTAGACGGCTGACAAGGCCGATCCGTGCACGGAAGGTGCGGTCACATAAAGAGGCAATTAACCTGCATAGCCATGAGATATTGCTACTGAATAAAACAGGTGGTTATACCAAATACCACGAAATACCTGAGAGTGAGAAAATGATGTAACTTTTCCTTCTAAGGAACCTACGCAAGACACGTGCACTCGTGCGCAACCTATAAAGGAATTAATGTTCATTCTAATTTGACACAGTTTTGGGATTGGAACAAGAACCCCCTGAGTACCTTATTATCATTATTTACAGACAGCAAACATCTATTTTCCTCTGCTTCTTGAAGCGTGTAAGGGGGTTGCCCCTATCGACGCCCCTTGCAGCTTGTCAGTCACGTGGTACAAAAACGGCACTAGCAACCCACATGGAAAATTACCATTTTAAATGAGGTAAGATGTTTGTTCACTGTAAAGGATGCAGATTGGAGCCTAAATAGACGAGGATTAGCCTGTGTCACAGCCGCTTCTCACCGGCTAGACGACGATTCCAACTTTTCAAGTCAAAGTTTGGCACTCTCTCTTTTACGACTGTTACGAAAAATGTCCAAGCCAAATCCTAGAAGATTCTAGAACTGGAAATCATCTAGCCGTGACCAAGTTGTGTAAGAAATTTCCGGAACGTTCTATTCTTAATGTAATATACCCAGGTTAGAAACTGTGTCATACTACTAAATTTAGAGCTCTGTATAGAAGTTTCTAGAACCCTTAACTAAATGTATATAAGAGCGAGACTTTTATTTAGAGGGGGATTTTAAATGTGAAGAAGCTTAGTGCTGTAAATTCAGAAGTCAACCTGTGGAAATAAAACTAGTTTGTTGCTGTTACCGGCGATCCTGATTTCTGTCTGGGAACAACCCTGTTCAATAACGACACTCGTAACAACGACAAGGTAATGAATTGAATTGTATTCATAAAAAAATGCTTATCACTTACAGCGAAATTCAAATTAACTTTGAAGGTTTTTCTGTTCTGTTTAAAAGAGAATTTAAGCATCGACGACGTCGACGGCGATGAAAACGTCATTTCAAAATGTAACTTCCCGTTTCTGTTGCTTTTTCGCGGTTATTCAAATTGGTTCAAAATATGTAAAATGCTGGCTAACTATCCAGGGACTAAATGTGGCCGTAAACTGTTAGCTTTAAATGTCGTAGCGTTAGAACGAAAAGTTTACCCGTTAGCCGAAGTTCTGTTTCCGTTAGCCGTTAGCATTCGAGCGTTAGAGCTGACAGGGTAGGCGTTAATACAAAATTTGTATCCGTTAGAACAGCTGGCAGACGCGTTAGAAAAAATAACCTTCCGTTTACTAGTTATCCGCCGTTAGAATTGCATGAGAAATAGCCATGTTTCGGCAAGAAGTTTTACTACACCGTACGTGAAGAAGGATTTCGCCGAAGCGAGCTTTTTAGGTCACGAAGCAGACGAGCGAGCGAAATTCTCGTTCGCAGGCATATCCTTAAAAAAAATTCATTAGAACGGCTGCGAAAGAAACTGATCATGAACGAGCGACACAGTTGCGAGAGGGAAAAAGACAAATCGAATGATTTTATTGTACGTCTAGCAACAGTTTTGACGATTGGTTTGTGTTGTTGACTGATAATGAACTCGCGCTTTGAACGTGAAACCTCGTTTTATAACTTGCCATTCATATTTAAAGCGTGTGCAACTCAATTCGATTGTTGCGTTCAAGTCTAAAGTATCTTTTTTGTTTTTATTCTCTGCCGCTCTTGACAAGCCGATCAACAAATTGAAAAGTCTGTTGTTTACAGCTTGACGACATCCTGAAATTTGCATCGGAATAAATTTTCTGATCTTGTCTCGGTGAAGTTGAATAGGAAGCCGTCAAACGCTCCTCGTTGGCATTCGTGACTATACAATTAATGAAATTTTAAACATTACTTTCATTCAAGTTTTTTATATTTCTGACGGCAGTAACGAAGCAAGCAAAGCGTGTGAATGTACAAGTTCATGTGAACTCCGTCGCAAACTAAATACAAAATAATATTGACGCTCTGCAAGAAAGTGTGCGAGTTTGTTTTTATTATACGCTCTTTGACTTAATGTTAACAGGAACAAATTTCAAGCTTTTATGGCTATACCGATCCGGCCATTTCGCTTGACGACATCCTAAAATTTGCATCAGACTGTATTCAGATCTTGTCAAACGCTCCCCGATGAAAATATTTGACATTTGCGACTATGTAAAATGAAAATTTACATTTTCGTGTGTGGTTTTTTATACTTCGAATCGTGCAACGTGATTGTGAGATATTCGGCAGTTCGTGAAAACCTTGTCGGTACACTAGACTGCATCTACCGCTTCTAACGCTCAAGTCGTTAATGCAAGCGTTAGATTTTTTTCTCGGCCGTTTAACGGCTCCAGCTATGTGTTAGAACAAGTTGCGGAAGCGTTAGAAAGTTTTCATGAGCCGTTAGGCAGAATTAGTTAGGCGTTAGAGCGTTAGGGCCAAACGTTAGAACGCTCAAATGATCCGTTAGCCATGACCAGTTCTGCTGTTAGACCGTTAGGACAAACCGTTCGAACGCTTTCAAGGCCGTTAACTATCCGTTAACTACCCGTTTGTACGGTCACATTTGTGGTTCATGAGGGCCCCCGGGGATGGGGAATTGTCCCTTTCTGTGTGCCCGGGGGTGGGGAATAGACCGCCAAGGAACAAAAAAAAAAATGTAAATCCCCAGGGGTGTGCCTGGGGCGGGCATGGTAACACACAGAATTGAACCATGCATAAACGCCTCAGCGGTGAGTTGATTTATGTTTTACTTTTAGGCCTGGTTTAAACGTCGCATTTTTCATGCGCCGAATCAAATACTAATTTTAGTCGACTCGAATGAATACGTTCGGCTGATTTGATTTAAACGTCGCATTATTCTGCCGAATAAAATTGCTGAGCGCGAGCGACGTGTTTTAAATTCCCATTCGAGCAAACATAAATTATTTACATAATTTCAATTTGATTCGGCACATGTAAAATGCGGCGTTTAAATCAGCTACCGAACTTCAGTCGAATATTCGACTGACTCGCATCGAATTGAAACATGTCGCATTTAATTGATTTAGACGTCGCATTTTACATGCATTTAACTTGGCAATTCGATTCGGCGCATGTAAAATGCGACGTTTAAACCAGGCCTTAGTTTTGACCTACTGTCTGAACTTAACTGTGTACAAACATAAATACTTGCTTTTTTTCCGATATCGATACGAATTATTACCTGTTGTCGTTTCTGTTAGTTTCGGAAGTGTTTTGAAGTGTGTTATCCGATATCGTGTTATTAACAGCTCGAGATGTTTTACTGATGAAAAATATTGAAAACACTTTGGAAACGAGCATACACGTTTCATTACCGATTATAAGTTGGATATATGGCGGAAAATAATAATAATTCTTGCTTGGACAACGTTTAGTTCAGGCAGTAGGTCACAACTAAAAGTAAAACATTAAAACTCTACTCACTGCTGAGACGTTTCAACTTTCCCTGCGTCGGGCGATATTAATATTGGCTCCATTTATACTAGAGACGGATCATCCGTCTGGGACGAGCTTGGGCAAACAACGGCAGCTCGTCTGATAATCCGTCTGTCTATAGATACGGGCAAGCAGACAGATCATCCGTCTAGACGAGTTATCCACGATGGTTCGTCTCACAAGACGGAATATCGCGACAGCTCCGACCAGTGGGGATTCTTAACATGTTAACTCTTTATTTCAATTATTTGTTTTAAAAGCAGTTTGCTGTAAGGATCAACTAAGGTGATGCAAGATAGAAAAAACCGATTTTCCCAAACTTTGCCAGAATAAAGGCCTAGGTGAACTAGTTCTAAAAATATAAGTTTCAGGTTGTTTAGATTTTTATTTATTTTTTTGGAATTTTTTTTTGTATTTTGCTCTTGCAGCAGCCTAAATTGACACCGAAATCGAGCATTTTCTGGAAGCTCCCGTTTAAAAAGTGAAACCGTTGTAGAAAAAGATCAACCCAGGAAATCAAAAGACCTTATTTCTTCTGCTTATTGCCTGTGTAAAATTTGAAAGAGAGTTGAACCTGAATTTTTGACGAATTTTTAAAATTTATGCTTCGCGACAGAGCTCAACAACTCTGAATTTAGACGAAATTCAAGGCTCAAAAAAGCACTCTGGTACATGGCTTCACCCAACGAGACTATACGCTGGGGAAGAACAATCATTTTAACTACACGTCGGGCAAAAAAAAAAATTGGGGTAAATTAAACGGCGAATTCTGACAATATTTTCAAAACAGTTCACTTGAGCAATATGAGCGACCCTTTGACCTTTGATGTCAACTCGGAAATCAACACACGGCTGCTCTTAATTTGACTTTCATTCGTCGGAATACACGTTTCTTTACTTTTGTTTGCTTCGCTGACATATTCTTAAGCAGAGGAAGTTATGACTTTGAATTTGGAGGCATCTACCCGCTATGAAATAAGAACAGCTGGCATATTTTTGAATTTGACCCACTTCGCATTTAGACGCTTACGTTATAAAACTCAAGTTGATCGTCGAATTGCACGTTAAATTTCGCTTTTAGGAAACGGCGGTATCTTGAAACAAGGTAGCATCAATCAAATTAACTTAAAGTGGTACTATGACCAAAATCGCATGTTTCCTATTGAAGCCATTTTTAAACATAAACAAGTAGTCTGTATGAGAAGAAAAATGCCGTTTACTTTTTTCAAATATCTCTTTTCGTTCCAGAGATATTCAAGTTTTTAAAATATGCAAATTAGCCAAGCCAAGTGATGACGTCATATACTCAACCAAATTTTTATCAAATATGATGAAAAAAGATATCTCGGCCAATTTTTAACAGAAATGTTTGATTCTTTGCAGTAAGGTTCTACTAAAGGTGCAACACAATATGAGCTTAAAAGTTTTGTTACCATGGCAACATACTGGGTTCCAGACTTCCCCAATATTAAAGGCATTTCTGGCCTCCTTCAGCGTTCCGTTTTCATATTTGCAAATGGTGCCTCGTATTTATGATCCAGCAGGCATATAAATATGTTTGCTACAGTTTGTGGCCCTGTTTAGCGATTTTCGAGCTGAAAATCACTAAGATATTGAATTTAAGCGGGTGGGGACTGGGACAGAGTGAGTTGCCATGGGAACATAATTTTTATAGCCACGGGTGTGTTTCCTATAGAACTATTGCCCTGCCAACTTTCAATAATCTGTGTTGCAAATTGGCCAAGATAGCTCTATTTATGTACTTGAGACAATATTGGGTTGAGTGTATGACGTCATCAGTTTTCTCATTTGCATATTTTGCACATTTTTCAAACTTAAATATCTCCGGAACTAATGCAGATATTTGAAAACGGTAAACGGCGTTTTGATTCTTTCGTGGAAATCTATGTGATACACCTAAAATATCAAGGGGTAAAAATTTGATCATAGTACCACTTTAATGCATGGGAATTATTCCTTTCCCTTAGCGAGTTTTTTCCGACGGGAAACCAATTAGCAAAACACAGAGCGAAAGCCACTGAACCGTGCCGAACGTGACAGTAACGTAACTCAGCGTTGGTCCGGGGAGGAGAGGGGTGAGGTAGGGGCCGCATTGCACAGGTGGTTTCTCGTACTTCAATTGGCCTTTTGCAACAAACGATCACATGGTACAAAATCTGCCAAGCTGGAGGGTAAGCTTATTGTTATTCCCGCACTGGGATATTATGACAAAGGGCAGTACTGGTTGAGGTCTCTTTGTTTTAACGTCCCGGTGCGAGATGAGCTTGCCCTCCAGCATGGCGGATTTTGTACCAAGTGATCATTTGTTGCAAAAGGCCTATTTTGAACGTTCATGGCACAAATTTTCACTGCGTTGGTTGGACTCAATGATTTAAGGTCATTCCACTGAAATAGAACCTGCATTGAGATTTTTGCAAATCTTTGCCTATAGAACGTTTTCACGTGACGTCATCACTTTTTGCTCATGGATGATTAACATCCATGAGCGTAGTGGGCAGTCCAATGGCGATTACTCACTCACTCGATTCTGATTAATTTATTCATTAAAGTTGAATTAAGCGCTTTTTCACCTACCTCCCCCGCTAAGTATTGTTTTTGTGCCAAACACTTCTTAGCGTATGTTTGGCTTGTTTATCAGGGTACTAGAGAGGGGTATATTTTTGTGCAACAAAATGGCGGAACTCGTCATGGAGGTCGAAGAGTCGGTCAAGATGGTTTTTCGTTCGATCTGTATACAGGAATTCCTTCGTGGGTTGAAAATCGCGAACAGGGGGGGCTGGCAGCGAGGCCTGGAACCGATGTTCTATGATCGCCCCAGTTAAGAAATCTGGCCGAGCGAGACTAAGTACTGATTTCTCGTGGGTAAAAAAACATGGCGAACTTTCGCGGAGAGCTTTTGTCAAGTTTGGTAAACGTTTTGCTTGTTTCACGTTCAAGCATCAAAGGAAAAGTTCCAGTTGCCCAACATCTAAATTCTGGACATTTTGATTGAGCCGGGATAAGTGTTACACTGTAAACCTGTGAGCGGGAACTCCACTACGCGCTAGGAAGCAATGTGGATCGATGTTCATTTCAGTGCGAGCCAGATTGCAGTCATCACGGTGTAATATTTCATTCGAACACTTTTTGTGTAGTGGTGTAATATAATATCGACGGGATAAACCGAAGTATTTTTGTATTTCTGGGCTCCATGTTGGTAAAGAGTTCCTTTTTGGACAGCTTCGTTACCCGTCACTTTTCCTTTGCACTTAAGCTAGTAGAGTTTAATATTTTGAGTTAAGCTTATATATAGCAGGTGCAAGGCTTTTCTGTTACGTTAGGGTTGAAGATTTACCCTCTCACCTAATGACTTATTACTGCATGAGGTCTGTTTCAGCAGTCAGGCAAAGCATCTGGCATCATTTACCAAAGTAAATATTGGAGAGGTCCCTCAAAAGAATTGAGAATCATCACCACCTATTTGGTCCATACGTGAAACTAATCATTTTTATTCTTTTTTTTTTTATAATCATCCTCTGACTTTTGTTTTGATCTTCTAGACTTACTAAACTGCTTAAATAATAGGCTCAGCCAAGTAGTTGAGATATTGTGTGCAGGAAGTTTGAATATACCACCTCATTTTGTTGCCCTTTCTGTAGTCCCTGGTACTACATTTTTTTGCTGCCTCTGAAACAGTTTTCAATCAGTTTATCTTCCTTTATTGCACAGAGAATTACCATTTGAGACAAATGCTATTAGAGACTGCATTCATTTGACTCACCTTTAGCCTTCCTTGTCTTACTTAAATGTCCTTTCATTACCACAGGAACAAGCCACCAATAGGGAACACTTTAGGCCAAATCTGATGTTTTTAAATCCTTACTCATATCTTTGCCTTAAAAGAATAAAGCAAACATCCCTTGCACTTAATACAACTTCTTGTTATTCTCCCATGACTTGGAGCCAAGTGTCTAAAACTCAACTTTGTGGAGGCATTGTTGACTCAGGTTTGTCCAGGCTAAAGTCAGTTTTCTGGATTAATGACCATTTCGCCTGTCTACCTCATTACCAGCTAGCACACACATACAGGTAACATGGCTCATTTACCTTCCCTGGGTCTATCTCATATCTCCCTTTGCAGATAAAGTTACATAATCCCTATTCTGATTTCCAGAAGTATGACAGCTTTCTTCCATCGCAGATAAAACTGATACTTATCACCGGTACAAGCCAAAGCATGTGAGCATTAACTGCTTTCTTTATTCCCACGGGTCAAGAAATCTTTAAATAGTTTGTAAATGAAATGTGTCAACCTAGTAAATGTTCACATTGAGTCTGTGTCCAGCATTTCCATTTTGGGCATTCCTGCACAAAAATGCTTTCAAATTTGAGAGTTCAAACACCTTTTCAAACTGGTACTGAACAGTAAGAAATAGAGGTTTCCAAAACCTTCACTGTATTAAACTGCATTATTGAAACATACAAATCTTTTTTGAGTGATCTGTAACTGCCTTCCAATTTTCTTGCCTTAAATCACTCGTAGAAAGTCTTCAGACTCAACATATTACAGCGAAATCATAAAGTAAATGCAGCGTTTAATAAAAGTAAATTAAGACGGACAAAACTTTAGATAGAAAAGCTTATTTAATGTAAGCCCAAGTTTAAACATACAACTAGTCTCAAAAGTTGGGAAATTTTAAGCTTAATTCAAACAGCATTCAAAGACTTACATTCGGAGGCAGATATGAAACAGTTCGAGATGGATAATTACAAAGGAAATCTTCTCTTTCGACGGTGTGCCGGAAGATAAGAGGTATTAAACCTTAAAATTTCCACAGCAGAATCTTTCGGCAACTAAGCGACCGAGAAATGTGCAATTCGTCACGCTCAGCAGGTCCAGCAGGAAAATATCAGCCTGAAACTTGTCGCTTATCTGACACAAAGTCGGCCCTTCATTCCCTTAGTCCTGATTGTCTCAGAGCTGTTGCTAAATAGTACTATTAAGCGAGTAATAAAATTATCGAATCGAAAAGATATCATGAACAGAAATGGCGGCGAAACAAACTGCGGTTCACTCGTGCGTTCGCGTTTTGCGCATGCTCGCTGAGGTTCTCAAGTGATTGACAGATTTCTTTACTGGGGCGATCATAGAAACCAGAAAAGCGGCGAGATCAAAGGTAGCTGCCAGCCCCCCCTGATCGCGAAGTTGTTACGCTAACTAAGGAACACTAGCTGCTACAAATCGACGTCGCGATCCTAAATGGAAATCTTGAATGCTACGATAGCTATCGACAGCAGACCGAAGGAGGGATGAAACGCGGAATGCCGTGTCATCTGGAAGCTAAGGTATGGTTGTTTATTTCTTAAAGAATATGCTATAAGAGCACCTTTGAGTACTAGTAATATAAATTCCTTCGCTCGGAAACTGCTCGATTCCGAAAATAGTCGCATGACAAAGCACATGTTTGTCTAATCGTTCGCCATTTCGTGTCATTGTTGGTTGTTGTTTTTGCGGAGTTGACTTCTTTCTGTTCAGTTGGCAATTTATATTATCTTTGTTATGGATGTCGTTTGGTCTAAATATGCTGATAAGAAGTCTTTCGTATAGTTGGGAACAAAAGCATTATGGCAAACCTCGACTGGCCGGGGTAATTCTAATGTGAAGCAAATGAATGTACAAACTGAATAGTTAGTTTTAACTCAGCCAATTCCAAATATGTCATTGGTATCTATATCGCTCAAAATCTAAAGTTGCAATTTGAAAGTCAATTGATGCTCTAACTCATCTGAAGTCACAACTTGGTATTTACAGACCTTACAATTCTAACTCTACTGCTTGGGAATATCAAATATATTGAGCTAATGCAGAAAAATACAGAACGAAAGGCTCTAACAAAATATATTATAACAGACAAAGGATCACTCAGTTGATTTACCAGTATACTACTGACTACCATACACAGATAGATCATGTTTATACCAATGTCGCACATTGCGTACAATCAGCAAGTACCCTGGAGTCTTATTAATAGTGATCATAAGTCTATTTATATTTCCATGACAGCTGTTTGAATATTTGTTTACAATTTTCACTGTGTATCACATGAAATCATTTCATATTTAATTTAGCTGAATATGAAACTTTCCATGCCAAATAAACATCTAAATGTATCAAACAGCTATTTGAATCACATAGAGAAAACAGTCAAGATTTATCTGTAGAAACAAAGAATGCTTTGAATTCCCTCTGTTTTAATGTTCCTTAATTCGAATTCCTAGTCCTCATAAAGATTCAAAATTATATGTTACTCTACCAAAATTTCCAGATGCATGACATAAGAATAATTGTTTCAGGTTAAAGGAACTATTTTAAGTCCTGACTAGTTCTTGAGGAAGCATGCCATTTATAACTGTGTTTTCTTTCATAAACCCTTTCCTGTGTTGAACTGAATATCAAGCAATAAATATCACGAAATAAAAAGCAATAAATATCACTTCAATGTAGTACACCACAATTAGGTAAGTAGCTTATTTTGTTTTAAGGTTGAAGAAGGGGGAGAGGAAAGGGCAGCAAATTAAAGATATACTGTATTATTTTCTGAATTTATTTTCATACCCTATACGTTATACCAATGTCGACTATTATCTTTATTGTGTACTCCAGGTAAAGCAAGTTGTACTATTGTAATGTACATATGCCAAGAGATGAACACTGCAGTAACAACTATAGTATAACATGAAAGTGACAGTGAGCAGCACCATCACTGATACTATATGTGTTTATATCAGCTGCCAGAAATAATATCACAATACTTGAAGGAACTGGTTTAATTAAACACAAGTCTTAAGACTTCATGGAAGTAATGTGAGAATTATAGGTAGATGTGGAATACTCCTGCTTACAAAGAGAATAACATGCTTTCAACCCTTGTGTGCACTTGAGCTGTTGAAACAGATTCTTTGCAAAAGACATTGGTTACAAGCATATAGAATGCCTCTCAAAACTGCACATATCATTTATTACATAATTCGAAACACTTTGGAACTTCATCCCTGTAGGTTGCTTAAAGTCAAGAATGTCAACAAGTGAAATCCACCTGAACTATATTGCATCAAATCTTAACTCGGAAATGAACCTACATGTATAGCTTTACTGTGGAATACAAAAATACAACTTATCTTAAAATTAGCAGCTCCATATAATGTTTATAGACATGTAAAGTAATACCAGTCCTTTATAGAAGGACTATAATGAAATAAAACGACTGAACCTCATCATAAGGAACACAAAAATAGGATTTTGTTAATCTGTTTCTATTAATTAAATACAAATCTTGCAATGTTTATTTCAAGTATAAGTTATGCTAACTGTTCCAGCTTATACTTGTTAAATTTTCATTCAACTCCTAAAATGGTTCTTATCTTGCTGTACTTCTACTACATTTGAGTCGTGCTGCTGTGAACTAAAGATTATGTTACTTATGCCTCTGCAAATATGTATAATCTGCATATATGGGAAACTGTTGGCTTAAATGTCTCCTCTTAGCTTTTATGTGCCACTGTACATTATAGTAGTCAGAATTTCAGTGGACTTCATAAGAACGAAAATGTTCCTAATAGAAGCAGTGTTCATCTTGATTTTTTGTTGTGCTCTATTGAAGTTTATTTCAGATATGTAATACATAACTATTTGTTATAAAGTGATTTTACCAGAGAATGAATTCAGCCACCTAAAGGGTGTCAGTAACCAACCATATTTGGACATCAGAACCTCTGCACATTTGACCAAAAGATTTTTATTTTCCTGTATTTCACTCTTCTTTTTACTCAGCTACGTTTCAGTTCTACATTCATCCAATAGGCCATTTCCGAGTTGTATTTTGCCTCTGTCAAAATGAGTCTAAATGCAAAACCATTCATATGATTTGCACCTACAGATTCATTTCACGATGATCAAACTCATTTTTAAATGAAAGGTTTCACACGAAGACTTGTTTTGAAACAGAGGCACAAGGATACATTCATCCATGAGCTGCTCGCAGGAGCCTTTGATTAAAATCCAAAACTAACGAGCCACCATTTTTATTATTATTATTATTATTATTATTATTATTATTATTATTATTATTATTATTATTATTATTATTATTATTATTATTCTCATCAGGCGTAAGAGGCGGTGTATTTATATACGTCTACAATTTTACAGCTTAATAGCGTGCTTTGTTTGGAAACCAGAACATTTTGAAGTTCAGGGTCATGGAGGTGCGTAACACAAGTCTACGATAGAGTTTGTTGAAAAATGTATGCTTACCTCATGATTTTGAGCCTTTTCAGAAGTTAGGTCATTAGGAAAAGTGCTTACGTAAATGCTTGTTTGTACACTATTTTCCGGCCGCCATATTTGTGTACTACGGAGGTACACCAACATGGCGTTTTCATACTAGGCTCTGTAAAATTCTGCGAAACATTTCGACGAATATCTGAAGTTCGGGGGAACGCAGGGGCCTAAAACTTGGGGAAGTGTTTCATTTAGTTGTCTTCTATAACATCAAAATTTCTTAGCTTTTTTCTATTGGATGGTTTTTAGTTTATTATTTTTTTTGTTTTTTACTGCGTGATAATGAAAACAATGTATTGATTGATTATATTATAGGAACTTAAAATTTCGAGATAAAATTGAGGGAACACCACGTTCGTTTAGGAGCAACAACACCTTGTTTATACCCAATAAATCATTACAATAGCACCATGATTGTAGTCACAACTGCATGCTAATTTCACGTTTCCGACGATTGTTTTTGTTGTACACTGAGAATTGGTCCATATTTATCCTTCACAGAGACATTTATCACTCGGTTCAAAACAACAGAAAAAAATAATTGGTCACCATACTGGTTTGCGATAAAATGAAGATTTGCCTCTATGGCCAGGTCCAGCCGTAAAGAAAAAGCAGCCATTTTTTTAATGCGTGAGCGCTAATCACGCGTGAAAGTATGCGCAGTAGGGATGCGCAATGCAGTACTGGGGAACGACCTTTGCCTAAGGTCGTTCGAATAATAGAGCATGAAAGAAAACGATGAATCCACTCTAAGCAAAGATTTATTGGTTCCTTTGATACATATGATGATATGGCGCGGGTGAAAATAAGTAATCAGGTCGCTCAACAACTGGTGGCAACAACTGCTTAAAATGCTATTGCATAAACGACGGACTTACTAAGTATACATTTAATTCTACCGGCGAAACTAGATTTATTGCCGGATCATCACATCGACTGGAACTTCAAAAACGTTATCTATATGATACAATGTAACCACTGTCACAAACAATACATAGGAGAAACCAAACGTAGACTCAAAGACCGCTTCAACGAACATCGCAGACCTGTTGACAAACAAACTAACAGCTCTAAGCCCATCACAGTATCCGAACATTTTATTCTGTAACAATCATAACGCTACTCACATGCAACTTATTCCTCTTGAACTCGTTAAATCTAGTCGTGACCGTGTACGTAAGCAAGAGAAGCATATCTCATTAAAAGAGGTCAAACCCTTGAACCTCATGGTCTAAATAAGAAAGATGAAACTTAGCACGTTTCTTTTGCATTAGCTTTCTATGTTTATGTCATTTGTACTATTTATAGCTGCTCATTACTACTTTTCAGGCTGTAACGTAGGCTCGATTTCCGCTGCTCTCTCGTGTCTGGTCTGCCCTCCCCGAGAGGGGTCGGGGGAGGAGCGTGGGCTCCTTTCCCGAACAGCGGCTGGTAATGGAGCCTAGCTGTAACGTTTTCCTATATTTTTCAATTTTTATTTTTTTTAATTTTTACGTTACTCTTTTCATCGTTATTAACTCTGTCTCTCAGTCCTTTTTATTATTTATCTTTTCACTAGTCATCGTATTTCCCATATTTTAAATTTGTCACGTTTAAAACTTTAATCATTCTCTGTAACACCTTGAAGAAGGAGGTCTATACCTTCCGAAATAGTGGAAAACATATCCCTATACTGTGTAATCAGCCTTGCTAATTTGCGTGAAAATAAGTAACTGGACGAAAATTTCGGCCTTAAAGGCCAACAATCCGTTCGCTAATGAGGCCCTGATAGCGGGGCGAAAGATACGCGTTTTGCAAAATAAGCCGATGGCATGAAAGCTGTTCTCTAGAGACGCACGCGTTGCCCTTTGCTCAAAAGATAGTCGGTCAATTTAAGAAAGGCATATAAGAGGAGAATACGAGTGATTAACTGTTAGAATTGCGCGGCATGAGGGACAGTTCCGTAATACTGGCCAGGTTGTCCTTCAAGAAACATAGTCGTAAAACCCTCCGGCTGTGTCATCTTGAACCTTACCAACATGCATATATAAGGAAAGAACTCCTGTATGAAAAGGCTTCCCATGGATATGCTCAAGTCTACTATACCGTAGGCTGCCAAGGCTATGTTACGTTACTGTCACGTGCGACTGGCTCAGTGCTTTGGCTCTGTGTTTTGCTAAAACTGCTGTGGTTTCCCGTGGAAAAAGTCTCGCTAAGGTGACCTTAAGGTGGCTCTAAACAGTTTCCAGCACATTCCAAGACTTAGATTTTGAAGTGTCATTATAACCACTCTTTGTCAATTTCTGCTATAATGGTATCAAAAAACGTACTGCCCAATCACTGGTGAACATGCTGATATTATTTTCGTGACACAATAGGTTACCATAGCAACACTATGATCTGCTAAAAACACCCTTAATATAGCTTAATTAATTGTGTCACGAAAATAATGCCAACGTGTTCACCAGTGATTGGGCAGTTTTTTGATACCGTGATTGTACCATCATTGATAAAGAGTGGTAATTATGACCCATCAAAATCTACGTCTTGGAAAGTGCTGGAAACTGTTTTGAGCCACCTTAAATCATTGAGTCCAACCAACGCAGTGAAAATCTGTGCCATAATCTGTGCCATAATCCTCTCCAGACCAACGCTGAGTTACGTTACTGTCACGTTCGGCACGGTTCAGTGCTTTCGCTCTGTGTTTTCAGCTTATACTGCTGTGGTTTCTCGTCGCAAAAACTCGCTAAGGTAAGGAATAATTCCCAAGTATTAAGTTAATTTGATTGTTGCAACCGTGTTTTAAGATACCGCCGTTTCCTAAAAGCGAATTTTAACTTGAAGTTCGACGATCAACTTGAGTTTATAACATAACCATCTAAATGCGAAGTGGGTCAAATTTCAAAAGTATGCCAACTGTTCTTATTTTATAGCGGGTAGATGCCTCCAAATTCAAAGTCATAACTTCCTCTGCTTAAGAATATCTCAGCAAAGAAAACAAAAGCAAAGAAACGTGTATTCCGACGAATGAAAGTCAAATAAGAGCAGCCGTGTGTTGATTTCCGAGTTGACATCAAAGGTCAAAAGGGTCGCTCGTATTGCTCAAGTGACCTGTTTTGAAAATATTGTCAGAATTCGCCGTTTAATTTACCCCAATTTTTTTTTGCCCGACGTGTAGTTAAAATGATTGTTCTTCCCCAGCGTATAGTCTCGTTGGGTGAAGCCATGTACCAGAGTGCTTTTTTGAGCCTTGAATTTCGTCTAAATTCAGAGTTGTTGAGCTCTGTCGCGAAGCATAAATTTTAAAAATTCGTCAAAAATTCAGGTTAAACTCTCTTTCAAATTTTACACCGGCAATAAGCAGAGGAAATAAGGTCTTTTGATTTCCTGGGTTGATCTTTTTCTACAACGCTTTCACTTTTTAAACGGGAGCTTCCGGAAAATGTTCGATTTCGGTGTCAATTTAGGCCCCTGCGAGCGCAAAATACAAAAAAAAAAAAATCCAGAAAAAAATTAAAATCTAAACGGCCTGAAACTTATATTTTTAGAACTAGTTCACCTAGGCCTTTATTCTGGCACAGTTTGGGAAAATCGGTTTTTTCTATCTTGCATCACCTTAGTTGATCCTTACAGCAAACTGCTCTAAGTATTTGCTCGACCCCACTTGCCTTTGTGTGCTATGTTAAATACTGGCATGCGGACGGTACAAGTAAAAATTAAAAAAAAAATCATTACAAGCCATTGCTCGTTCCTTGTCGAAACTAATTGTGACTTAATTTCAGATTTTTTACCATGAATAAGTAATGTATACAGGAAGGAAGGAAGTTAAGCATAAAACTATGAACTGAAAAAAAAAATACAAGATTGAACTACGAACGGTGGTGGACGTACGATGCAAAATGCAAACACTAAATGTTATCTTTTGATTGATTGATTGATTTATTGATCGATTGATTGATTGATTGACTGACTGAATGACTGATGATTTTGTATTCTTTTCCTTTAACAGAACAACTTTAAACAAACCAGATCCATATGGATTTATCCAAAATAGCTAAATCTGAGTCACCAAGTAAACTGCTAACACCCTGGTGGGATGTGGGCATTTATTATGCAACAGGCGCCATGTTGATCCTTTCTGTTGCGGCAATTGGGTTACAGACCACTAAAGACGGTTTGGTATGTTTACCTACTGTTGACTGCGGGGCAGCGTTTGAAAGGAACCAGTCAGTTAGGAATGCGAATGCTTCTTATGATGCGCTAAATGCATGCAGTAAATTGAAACTGCCAGGAAAAGAACGACCCAGTGGAACAGTGGTCCTTACAACCATGGAGGATAGGCGACAATACGATTATGTTGACCTTAAATGTTACGCACAAATACCAATATTTCCGCAATATTTTTCACAAATTTTCTTTGGCGAGACTTTGTTTTTGCTGTTCATTTCTAATCTCTGGCTCAAGTACACAAAAACATCGTGCACTTTAAATCACTTTGAAAATTTGCTCTCAGAGTTTAACCACTTTGAACTTCAGGGATGTGAGAGGCTAGCTAACAATCCTCAGCTTTTTAACTCAGAAGAATTGAAGATCAAAGTTTCCACTTTTGCTTTTAAAGTATATTATTTTGTGGAACAGTATAAAAGCGTTTGTTCGCTTTCTGTTCAGTACAGAGTTCGATTTGTGGCAGGCATGCTTTCCTTGGTTGCTATGCTGTGTTCAAATTCTATTTTTTACTCTCAAAGTAGTGTCTTTTCCCAGTGTCGTCTTACGAAGACTCTTTTCTTGAAAGGACACGAACAGTTTGAATGCACTCGTCCCATTGCAGGTCATTACATTTTTATGGCAGGGTCATTCATCTTTCTCTTAGGGTTGAATTTCATTCTATTTCTTTTCGCTGGTTATTGGGCTTTTAAAGAACTACCATTGGAGCCAGAATGTGAAGTTGAAATCTCGGGGAAAACTGAACGCGTATCGGGAGATCTAGCATTTCTTCTCAAACTGATGGAAAACTCCAGTGCCAGTTTTAAAAGTATGATAGGTGTTGGCATTGCGCTTGGCCAACGACTAGATGGAGCGAACATCGATAATGTAAGTCAGGGATCGACACCCACTGGAACATTTGAACCATTTACAGACTAAACGAAATGTCTGTAAATCCTGAATTTACAGACTTGGTACTTTTCCTGATAAAAAACAAAATGTCTGTAAATTTATTTTACAAACATTTTGTTTAGTTTTTAGTTTTTTTAGTTTGTAAATTGCAGCAGCTAGAATAAGAGGATCGAAGTCATAATTTACAGACTTGACAAAATCTTCTAAGAATGCTTGTAAATTTACCACTTACAAAGATTTTACTGGATTAGTCTTGTCATGTAAGATCTCTGTAAATTGACATAGTCGGGGCACCATAAAATCTCTGCAAAATCTCCGTAAATTGACATGGTCGGGGCACCATGAAATCTTCGTAAATTGACATAGTCAGGGCACCATAAAATCTCTGCAAAATCTCTGTAAATTGACATAGTCGGGGCACCATAAAATCTCTGTAAATTTACATAGTCGGGGCACCATAAAATCTCTGTAAATTGACACAGTCAGGGCACCATAAAATCTCTGCAAAATCTCTGTAAATTGACATAGTTGGGGCACCATAGAATCAATGTAAATTGACATAGTCGGGGCACCATAAAATCTCTGCAAAATCTCTGTAAATTGACATAGTTGGGGCACCATAAAATCTCTGTAAATTGACATAGTCGGGGCACCATAAAATCTCTGCAAAATCTCTGTAAATTGACATGGTTGGGGCACCATGAAATCTCTGTAAATTGACATAATCGGGGCACCATAAAATCTCTGTAAATTGACATAGTCGGGGCACCATAAAATCTCTGCAAAATCTCCGTAAATTGACATGGTCGGGGCACCATGAAATCTCCGTAAATTGACATAGTCAGGGCACAATAAAATCTCTGCAAAATCTCTGTAAATTGACATAGTCGGGGGCACCATAAAATCTCTGTAAATTGACATAGTCGGGGCACCATAAAATCTCTGTAAATTGACATAGTCGGGCACCATAAAATCTCTGTAAAATGACATAGTCAGGGCACCATAAAATCTCTGCAATATCTCTGCATGTAAATTATGTTAGACATAGTGGCACCATTAAATCTCTATGTTGACAATTTCACCAGGGCACCATAAAATCTCTGTAAACTGACATACATCGTAGACATACCGTTATGATTCGATTTAGCACCCTTCTTCCAAATAAGCGCCCCCTTCGAATGTGTTTTGATTAGTAAGCGCCCGTACCATCAATAAGCGCCCCCATGCAACTATTATAATATTACAGCGCCATTACATATTGTACTTATCAACAGAGCCATCTTCCATAATTGTTCCCATACGTAATATTGTCAAGGCCCTGCTAAAAGTTACTATTCATCAGCCATTGCTCTGTCATGTGTTAACCACTGGTCACAACATAAATTGGGATCATTTTGACATCTCAGCGTGTACGGAACTTTCATTGGAGAATTATAGACTGTTTATTCAAGAGCTAAAGCTTTCCTTTAAAGTCATTAACGGTAATGAGAAGCTATTGATTTATTAATCCTTATGATTTTTAGACCGGTTAACGAACTGCTGCAGAACATTTTTTTATTAAGGTTCTAGACTTGTGATATTAACAATAGACAGTTTTCAAAAATTGTAATGATCACTTTTGAAAATGTATGTAGACTAGCATACGAAACGTCAAGTTCGGTATTAAAATGCATTGTAATACAATGCATGTATATCACTGCTGTTTGTGTTAGATCCTTCATCAAGCTACGATGGCTTAAGACTGAGTTCATACGATATTGTTACTGTTTTGTTAAATATTTCGTTGTTTCTCAAAAAAAAAAGAAAAAGAAATAAGCCCCAGTCCAGCGTAAGCGGCATCCCTTGAGGTTTTGGAAGTATTAATAAACTCAGGCTGGTCAGTGATCAGAAACATTGAGTCAGCGGTAATCCATCATCATGGCGTACAGTCTCGTGGAGATGGCGGACAAAAAGTCGAAGTCGTCGTTGCATAGTTGTTCAATGAGAAAAAGCTTTACCGCGACACTTATTGCAGAAATAGAAATCCATTTCAGACATTTCGCGGATGCTGTTTTCCCGTCATGCACTGGCAGTGAGGTCTAGTGACGTATTACACGTTCATTACCAGAATGCTCTCAACCTCGTTCCCAGGGTCCTCTCTCTACTCCGAGAAAGTACCCTGGTTAAGGCTGGTCACATGTCTAAGCCTGCCAACCCAAGCCGCACGGAGGGTGGGTCCTCAACTTAATTTTTTCAACACCTTCTAGGGAGGTGAATGTTGCGCTGCCATACGGACGCTATTTTGTTATGGAAGCAATTATTTGTTAGAGATCCTGCATGGCCAGTGCTTCGGCTCTACCTGAACTTCTATGAGTATGAGATGTTAATTGAGAGGGAACTTTGCTTATATTTCACTGCTTTTTCAACCTGCTTCGGATTAATTTAATTAATCAGTTTTTCACACCAGAGGAATTAAATAACCGTGAAGTTATCGATGGGATACATTCAACTTGGAGCTACTTTCTTGACTGAAAACTGGATTTATCGCTAAACAGTTTTAAAACAAAAGCCAATGCATTTTACAACGCGCGACCGATGTCGTTGTTAACAAAATTTTACATTGCAAGAGAATCGATTGACCGGCAAACTTTCGATTCGATGAATTCAATCAAATTCAAAGCTAGTCTCTGCCAAACACTCGACGTATCAAAGTCTAAACGAATACATCAATGCCTCTGTTATGATTTTGCCGATCGAAAAATATAAGCTGCTTTATTAATCAAGCGTATTTGGTGTGCAGACGTTGTAGTTTAACTTCTTCGTAGATAACTTTCGCTGCAAGAGAAGGAAATGACCGTCAAACTGTCCATAGGAATAATTAAATCAAATCCAAAACAACCTTTGAGGGCAAACATACAACGTGTTTGACTCTAAACGAATGAGTAAATACATACGTTGTGATTTCGCCGAAAGAAAAATAAAATTAAGTTCACCGTGCGGTCCATTTACTGCTGTGGTTTTCAGTTCCAAGTTCTTTGCCAAACTTTTTTACCGCCACAAATTCCAAAGACCGTCCAACTGTCGATGGGAAAAATTCAGCCAAATGTGGAGCTAACCTTTATCCGAGCATTGAATGCATTGAACTCCTACATCGAATGTAACGATTCATTCGCTGTGAGTTTGCCGTTTTACAAATTCCACTCCCTACTGGGCTCAGTAGGTGAGCTCAGTGGACACAAAATATAACTTTCCTGCCCCTCCCTTCAATCACATCTCTGGAATCTGCTAAAATCTAGCAGACACGTGACCAGCCTTAACCAGGGTACTTTCTCGAAGTAGAGAGAGGACCCTGGGAACGAGGTTGGAATGCTCTGCGATCACGTACATTCGCTCCCCCTTTTTTCGAATTCTTCGAAGCTGTGAAGTCAACGGCTTTTAATACTTCGTGCGTTTTATTCCCATTTTATTAAACCGCGCAGCCGTAGGCTGGACGGTTTCTTGCTCTGCCTTCGGTTTATTTATTTTTTTTTTAAACCGCGCAGCCGTAGGCTGAGCGGTTTCTTGCTCTGCCTTCGGTTTTTTTTTTTTTCGTTTTGTCGGTGTGCAGACCCAAACTCCCACTCGGCCAATTGTTGTCACCGGATGATGTCATCATCAGTCAATTACAGGCCATTTCTCAGCTCTTTTCGTCATATCCCCTTTCAGGAGCAATTTGTCAAGTTAGCAAATTAACTGTTTCAGACAGAACATGGCCGTCTGTGAGAAATGTTTATTTGGTCAAAATTGGCCAAACTCCGTTGGAGATGCACATCAGGACATTTGCAAGGATAAAGAATGTAACTTAGGACCAGTTGCTGGCTACTAAGGCTGAAATTATCCAGAGTTAAGCTTTATTTTCGTTTTGCGTGCGAAACAGAAGATTTTGTAATCTGGAATTTTTGTTTCTGTTCACTTTCGAAGGGGATATTCAATGCGCTATAAAGGTCTGGCCATGGAACACGCTGACGGTGATAAATGTAAGATCGTGTTTACTTCGCTAGAAGCAATGATGGAATTTTCTGGGGAAAAAAAATTAAAACTTAACCTTTACGCTCGTGAAAAACCCTTTTAACATATGTAAATTGATAGTCGTTTGAAAGGTCAAGGTATTTTCTTCCATAGACATGAACAAAATTCTCCGATTACAAGTCACGCTAGACCCGCCTCACGTAAAGAATGTTTCCATATCTCAAACCGCCCTCTCCCTATTCACGTACACTCGCATGAAATTTCTACGTTTCTTGACACAGAGACTTGGTTTCTGCTCAACAAATGTTGTCAAAGTGCAAGTCTCTTCAATTTTAAAGGGAAAAAAAATATGCGTTGTGACTAGGTGGATCTGAACCCAGCGTGCCAGCACGTTAGCCTCTTACCCTAACCACTGGACCACCAAGGAAACGCTACTGGCGAATGGCTCAATTTAAGTACCATATCGGAATCCCGAACGCTAGAAAGAAGCTAACCTTTAACCCTAACCCTTATCAGTATTTTCAGCGCCTAGGCCTATAATCAGTAGTTACTTTGTGTACGCATCACAAGGTATCCAAGGGCGGTTTGAGATATGGAAACAAGTCATAACCATCTTTTAAATTGTTTCCGGGTTATGTTTTCTCGCAAAACGTTGTTGCTAAATATTAAGTAATGTTTTTTGTGAGCGCAAAAGAGATAAAAAAGCGCGGTTTTATTTATTTTTTTTTAAATTCTTGTTTAGTTTTGTCGGTGAGCAGACCCAAACTCCGACTCACTCGGCCAATTGTTGTCACCGGATGATGTCATCATGAGCCAATTACAGGCCATTTCTCAGCTCTTTTTGTCATATTCCCCCTCAGGAGCAATTTGTCAAGTTAGCAAATTAACTATTCAGACAGAACATGGCCGTCTGTGAGAAATGTTTATTTGGTCAAAATTGGGCCAAACGCCGTTGGAGACGCACAGCAGGACATTTGCAAGGATAAAGAATGTAACTTAGGACCAGTTGCTGGCTACTAAGGCTGAAATTATCCAGAGTTAAGCTGTATTTTTGTTTTGCGTGCGAAACAGAAGATTTTGTAATCTGGAATTTTTGTTTCTGTTCACTTTCGAAGGGGATATTCAATGCGCTATAGAGGTATTATGTCTGGCCATGGATCACGCTGACGGTGATAAATGTAAGATCGTGTTTACTTCGCTAGAAGCAATGATGGAATTTTCTGGGGAAAAAAAGTTAAAACTTAGCCTTTACGCTCGTGAAAAACCCTTTTAACGTATGTAAATTGATAGTCGTTTGAAAGGTCAAGGTATTTTTTCCTCAGACATAAACAAAACTCTCCGATTACAAGTAACGCTAGACCCGCCTCATGCAAAGAATATTTCCATATCTCAAACGACCCTCTCCCTATTTACGTACACTCGCATGAAATTTCTTAGTTTCTTGACACAGAGACTTAGTTTCTGCTCAGCAAATGTTGTCAAAGTGCAAGTCTCTTCAATTTTAAAGGAAAAACAAAATTTTCGTTGTGACTAGGTGGATTTGAACCCAGCTTGCTAGCACGGCAGTCCTCCACCCTAACCACTAGACCACCGACGAAACGCTACCTACGAGTGTTTTAATTCATGTACCATATGGGAAACCCGAACGCTGTAAAGAAGCTAACCATTAACCCTAACCCTTATCAGTATTTTCAGTGCTTAGGCCTATAATCAGTATTTACTTTGTGTACGCATTACAAGGTATCCAAGGGCGGTTTGAGATATGGAAACAAGTCCTAACCATCTTTTAAATTGTTTCCGGGTTATGTTTTCTCGCAAAACGTTGTTGCTTAATATTACGTAATGCTTTTGTGAGCGCAAAAGAGTTAAAAAAGCGCGGTTTTATTATTTTTTTAAATTCTTGTTAGAGTTAGTCTGCTGCAAAGAAACATAGGTAAGTGTCCATTTCGATGATGAAATAATTCTTGACGCAATTCTGACTTCTTAATCTCCTTTAAAGTTCGAATCTTGTGCTTCTTTGCCGATCGAGCTCATGGCTCCTAGGTAATTTCACCATATGCCTCTGCTCTCATCTATTTCTCAGATCTGTTGATATGGCTGCAAGGGATTTCTTGAAGCAAAATGGCCTTACCGATCTTATCAAACTGGTTGTTGAAGAAAATAAGGTACAGTATTATGGCTACAATTGTTTTTCGTTTTATGATGGGTTCAAACGTTGGACAATAAAAATTCGACATATCGACACTAGTATTTGGGTCGACTCTGCCTTTCTATTCGACTGCTCTTGTTGAAAAGAACGGTACAAGGTCCACTTGAATTCAAAAACCCATCTTAACACGCGCCAGACCTAATGCATACATGACAAGTAATTAAGTAAGTAAGTAAGTAAGTAAACTTTTTTTATACAGGGTAGCCCATTCAGCTCTAAAGGCTGGTCTCCATAGGGGCCCTGTATCTTAAAAATTAATTATATAAAGAATTTTCATAAACAAACACATTAATAGATTATTTTTACCCAACGCACACAGCTTGTTTCGATCTTTTGGATCAGAATGGTTGGAAGAGCCCGGAGTTATGTGTTCCTCTTGCTTCAAGATCACGAAATGTACATATACATCCTCACTTGTTTTATACATCTGGAGTCATCTTCGACTACCCTCCTTGATTGCATTTGCAAGGAAAACAACCTCTTCATTTCCACAATTAAGTTTGACTAAATTAGGTTTGATGTTGGAATCAACTGACATTCTGAATTTTTGGGTGGACCCATATTGGTATTAAGTTTGTCAATGTACATTTTGGCATTTGATCAGGGCCTTGGTCATTTTAGGATCGTGTACTAAGGGCATTCACTGGTGAGGGCCGATTGATACTCTTGATAGATACCCTCAATCAACATCTTGATCAACACTGTTGACACTGATCAACAGCTGGTTATGATTGGCTGAGTGACAGTAGACTCTCAACCGGCTGTCGACTGAGATGGTGATGGATTGTCAAACGAGTGCCAAACAAGGTGCTGATGGAGTATCTTTTGAGGTCCCATCAAGGGTATGGATCATCAATTCATCGCAACTGCCTTTGAAATACATAATCTGTCTTTTATGCTATTGTCTTGATGGGCTAAGAATTAAAAACTTAAAAAAAAGGTTAAGCTAGAGGTAATTAAGTCTATATTTTTCTATTTCAGGTTGAAACTGTTATGGATCTGCAGTCACTAGCGAGCTACCCAAGTTTTTTGGATTCCATCAAGATACCTGTTTCTTAGCAAATTAAGACGAAATCCGATAGAAGATGGAGCAATTTCAGGTTTTAGTGGACAAAAATCTGTACCAGAGTAATTTTAAATATTTTACAGTCATTTTTACATTTTTTTAAAGCTAAATACATAAATAATTGCCTGAAATAACTCCGAAAAATAATTTCCCACGGGAACGAGAGAAAATAAATTTCAAAGTTCAGTGATTTTGTGGAAACACAGGCAAAATTCCATCATCAATTTCATTTCACCTAAACTTTTAAGCGTTTCACACGAACTTCAACATTCGTTTTCGACGTTTGGTGTTGCTAGAAATCAATTGTTTTGAGAAGATAATTAAAAGAGCCCTACAGAAGTTTGCAATACAATGTAAATCATCTTGGTACAAGATTTTTGTCCACTTGTTACTCCAACGTCTGGCGGATTCCGTCTTAAATTTGTTAGTGCTATCAAGAAACTTGAAAAAATGGTAAGCACAGAAAATTTATAAGGCCACAGGTCACAAATAGAATACGTAATCTCTCACATACAGTATTTCTTATGTTGTGCTCTCGGGTGCAAGTAACAATTTGCTATACATGTACATGTAACTTCCCTACTTGAAGGCTGTCATTACATTTTGAGTCACCCATTGCCTTGGTCCCCACACCCATAACAAACTTTTTTCTTCATGGGTAAATTGTGCATTGTACCGAGAACAGGCGAGTTCGCCCGTAACATCAAGGGCTCATCAAATATACTCGGCCATAACAGGTATTATGGGTTATCCCCCTTAATGATAGCGCTGACTTGCACACTTAAATTCGGTCTAAAATGATCCTCCATCTCCAGAACATCTTTGCAAATCCTTGTGAGGTTTAATGGTCTTTTTTCTGTCATTAAGCCGCAGTTTTGCGGATGTGCACAGAAAAGATTTGGTAGGTATCACACTGGAATTTTTACTGACTTATGCAAAGTGGGACATGAGAAAAAATGGGCTGGAAAAGATTGCTACCCCTTCACAGAAATTATCCAGTTTCCATAGCAGTAAGAACTGTGAATGTTTCTACTGTACTCCCATTGCAGTACCTACAATGTACAATAATTACTGCAGACAATATGTGCTACATGTAGGATTGTTTTGGTTTCCATTTAAGCTTATATAAATGCTATTATGTTTTATAGCTCACTGTTGTAATCCCAGGTGATCGTATATTCATGTAACCTGTGTGATGTAAATGTAAGACCCTGTCCACAATGTATCCGGATATTTTGAATCTACCACTTAATTTTTCAGGATTAAAATTCCCGTCACATGTTACCAGACTCATGTGAATTTATTATTTTCCACACTGGAGAGCAGATTTATACCCGGATTCGGTGGCTGCATATGGACAGATTAAAAAATATCCAGATATGTGTGGACTGCATGCAGGTGGACTGTTGAATGAGTTTCTTCAATGACAGCAATAATAATGATATAAGTAATATCTGCTGAGTCAGGCATAACAGTTTTGATAAAGGTGTGTTTTTTCTTGACTATGTTGTTATGGTGTCATGTCACTAGTGTGAAAGAGGCTTTACATTTTTATGTAAAAGCAGCTTTACTGTTTAACCTTCGGACTGATACAGCATAGATAATTTAAACCTCATTGCTTGTCTTATGTGTTATTTTCTTTCCTCAGAGAACTGAAGAAAGTATGAGTGAAAAAATAAAGATGATACATGTAGGCCTGAGGTGAATATATTTCTGACAGTCTAACTATAACATTTCACTGACGGACTGACACTGACAGTTACAAACTGTACTTTTAAGAATAGATGTTTAACAGTGGGCATGCAGGGCTCGTATGGGTCATGGAAAACCTGGAAAGTCATGGAATTTTCTAAATTCATCTTCCAGGCCTGACCAGTCCTTAAACTCAGGTGTGAGTCATGGAAATCAGTATGCTTTCTATCACTGAAAAGCAATAAGATGCAAAGTTGAAAAAATAACTGAAGTGTCCAAAAATCAAATTAATAATAAATGATTGTTTTGACACTACTACAGGAAGACAATTGCTTAACTTAGGTAATGGAATTTTTCAAAAAGTCATGAAAAAAGTCATGGAAAGTCATGGAAAGTCAGTATATTTTGAGAGGTCAAGAGTACATGCACCAACCCTGCCATGGGAACTCAACAAATTTTATACTCGTGTAATGCTCCCATACACTGAAGAGTATCAGGGAAACTTAGCAAATGTAAACAAATACACACAGTACGGGTTTAATTTAACTATTGTTAGGATTGCATGTGCAGTGTACATGACAACTTATTGTAGGTAAATGCTTAGAGGAGGGAGGAGTTGTGTTACAGCTGCCCTCACTGTAAGAGCAAGAGTAGGTGTGTTGCTATTGATAATCATGTTCCTTGCAGAAACTGACCACTTTCAATAACTAAAATTTAGCATGGCAGTGAGACCAGAACAAACAATGGAAATTGAATGGCCATGTGTATTCATTTCTCTTGTTTGTGGCCTCTACATGTGTAGGTCTCTCTATCAATATGACTTCATTGTCACCACAGCTGCATGTACATTGTAACATGGCATGTGGAGATCACATGTTGAAATCAAATTATGGAGATTAATTACTCACATTGGCAACCGTAGCAATTGTAATTTCCAGCCCTGCAACAGAAGAGTCAAGTTAAGTTAATTTTATTTTTGGGCAAAACCTTGCTATTCTCTGTTAGCTCTCCCACATGCATTCCTATCATAACAAAGTCAACCCAAACCTCATTTTCATAGAGAGGCTTGAGAGGTTTCACAGAACTGTTCAATAGGCCCTTTGTACAATCCGGTCACATGGTACTGATTAAATTATGCTGGGGTGCAAATAATGCAGTGGGACTTTCAAAACAAAGGAGAGTTGGGCCGGACTGGTACGAGTTCCTTTGTTTTGGAAGTCCCACTGCATTACACGTATTTGCGTCCCAGCATAATTTATTCCGTACAATGTGACCAGATCATGCAAAGGGCCTATTGTCTACTTTTCATTATTATTTACTGATAACCAGTTGGACACCAGTGTACAATGTACCTGAGGCATTTCCTTGTAAACACAGTGACATTATTTACTATGTGTTATTGGTTTCGCTACTAACTTGTAGGAGCCTCTTTCAGCCTTTGTTGAGGGGAGAAACAATACATGTAATGTTTTTTTTAAATTATTATTATTTGTCTTTAATGCACAGCCTGAGAAGAGAACAACAAGCAGGGAACATGTTTCCCCCTATGAAAAGACAAAAATGATGAGTATGGTAAGTTTAAAATTTAATAAAGCAACAAATACATGTACATGCAGTTGTACTGACTACATGTACAAGAATCTTGAACATTGATGTACAGTGCTCGACAATTATTGTTCATCTAAGAAGAAAATCATGTTTTCTTCCATGGATGGTTTGTGGGTAGTGTAGAATTTGTCTGTAGATACAACACATTCTGACCCCCCCTTTTTTTTCCCTTTCAGATTCCAAAGCCATATGCAATTATAATGCTGCATTACTATTATTATTATTATTATTATTATTATTATTATTATTATTATTATTATTATTATTATTATTATTATTATTATTATTATTTTTGTTATTATTATGATTATTATTATTATTATTATTTTTTTTTTTATTATTTTTTTTTTTGAAAGCCAGGAAACTGGATGATATCAAATTGATAAACATTTAAGAAAGTGTTAACAAGCTTGGGGTACTTTCACCCGAAGGACAAAATTTTACTAAGGAAAATTATGCTATTTTATTGTGGAAGGAACTTTTTGACAAGGGGAACGTGAGATAAGACGAAGGGAAAGTGATCACCAAGAGCAGTCATCTCTTGAATTGATTGCTGAACTGAAGCTGGCTTAAGATGGAGTTTTTTTTAAAGTAGCTTTCAAGCATGTCCAGATACATGTATACGGATACAAAAGTCTTGACAGCTTATATTATTATATATATAACCAACACTTTCTATGTTGAAGCAAAATGACATAATAATATTAATAAAGTACAGGTACAAAATGTAAAGCAGTTTCCAGAGTAGAACTACATTGTAGCTACTGACCTTATTGAGGTTTGCAATCTTGTGTCAATTTCTATTGAACAAGCCTTACATGACTTAAAGTCTGTCTTGATCCAGTTCAGTTCATTCATCACAATGATTGTTTTTACAAATATTTTTATAGAATTTTTTATCAACACAATTATAGGAGTGTTGTATTATGTATATGTTTTTATTAAGTCATGAGAATTAACATATTTTCTTTTCCATAAGTTAGAGTGTTTGTTTCAGTTCAACAAATACAGATCAATATACACGTAATATACATTAGGTAAGATTAAGAATTACAGTGTACCAAGTATAAACTTTCACAGAGGAAGGATATTTGAAGTTAAGATGAGGTTTAACTCAACATTTCAAAACATATTTAAGCTAAAAAAATAGTACTTACTAATTTTTTTAATCAGTAGTTTTATATATGGTAGACTAAATCTCAGTCATATGTTGATTGTGAACTTCAAAGTTCAGCCATTATGAATATAAGACGTTGTTACAGTTATGATATGTATGTTATGCATGTACATTGTATACTATTTTTTAGGGAAAAAATGTGGACATTTTCCAGAGATTTATAACATTAAAGTGTAGACATTTTCAGCATTTTGTGCGGATTTTATTTAGATTATGTTTGATCACCCTGTCTCTTTTTCATAGTGATTTTACAGAGAAAATGACAGGATTTTTCTAATATTTTGTTCAATAAAATGTGTACATTTTACAGACATTATCTGAAGTTTTCTGTAACATTTTGTGTAGCTTGGTTATCTAGATTTTACTAAGATTCTATGCAGCTTTCTTTTACAGAGATTATATGAAGATTTTGTGTTACTGGATATACAGACATTTTTTCTCCTGCCTTTTTTTTACAAAGAATACACGGAGATTTTACAGAGATTTATACATATGCCATAAAATCTCTGTAAATTTCAGCCTAAATTTACAAGAAAAAAAGCAAGATTTTACAGACATTTTGCGCGATGTCAGGACAAAAAATGCGTTAAAATTTACAGCCTTTTTATGAAGATTACAGAATCTCTGTAAATGTGCAAATTTACAGACATCGTAATTTACAAAGGAAATGTATACATTTTACAAAGATTTGATTAACTCTTTTGAAGTCTGTAAATGGTCCAAATTTTCCAGTTATACCCTTATAAAAAAGAATTGTACAAAATGTATGTAGATTTCAACATTAAAGTATGCATTGCAATGTATACGTTTTGTACTTTTGCAAGATATACATTTTGTATATTCAATGTATACATTTTGGACTATGAATTTGGACTCCGTCGTATACATAATGTATACAAATTTAATTTGTACATGTTGTATACTTTTTGTGCACAAAACATGAAACCATTACCTGTCAGTGGGCTGTGATGCATACTTTTTGTATACATAATGTTAGATGTGTATACATTTTGTATACATTCAGTTCAAAAAATTAATGGAAATGGTCCATATTGTATACTTTTTGTATTCAAAACTAAACAGCTTGCATAATATTATATGCCTTCGGCTTAAGGTGGCTAAAAACAGTTTCCAGTACTTTCCAAGACTTACAGTTTGATGGGTCATTATAACAACTCTTTATCGGTTGATGCCACAATCATGGTATCAACAAACTACCCAATCCTCGGAGAACAAGTTGCTGTTGTTTTTGTAGCACAATAGGTTACCATACCAACAATATGACCTGCTAAAAACACCTTAATTTTAGGTTTAAGCACTTAAAACTCAAAAACGAGCTCGTTGCTGAGCCCCATTTTTTATTATCGAATTGTAAACAGCATGATAAGTTGCAACTTTTTGCAAAGTTTAAAAAACTCCACGAAGGGGGTTCAGAGCCACCTTAAATTTTCGAAAATTTAAGGTGGCTCTGAACCCCCTTCGTAGAGTTTTTTAAACTTTGCAAAAAGTTGCATCTTTTCGTGCTGATAACAATTTGATAATAAAAAATGGGGGTCATTGAGCTTGTTTTTGAGTTATAAGCACTTAAACCTAAAATTAAGGGCGTTTTTAACAGGTCATACTGTTGCTATGGTAACCTATTGTGCTGTAAAAATAACAGCAACTTGTTCCCTGATGATTGGGTAGTTTGTTGATACCATGATTGTGGTATCAACTGATAAAGAATGGTTATAATGACCCATTAAACTGTACGTCTTGGAAAGTACTGGAAACTGTTTCCAACCACCTTAAGGAGGCTGCGATAATGCACGAAATATACTTAAACTTATACTTTAATGGGTGAGTACTACAACTCTTTATTAGTTGTT